>JAHWFP010192937.1:0-50146 GCA_023313725.1 Lithobius niger
ATTGAAGTTATACTTTACTTGTTAAAATGTACACGAATAAAAATTGATGATTTTTAACTGAAATAATCAAATGTACAATTGAAAAAAATTGCATCTCTTTAAGTGCTGTTGTGCTTTACCAATCATATATGGTTGGTAAAGCACAACAGCACTTAAACAGGTGCAATTTTTTCAATTGTACAATTGGGTGATTCTCAGATAATGTCAAATTTCTTGTTTCAATCGTCTCACCAAAACAATTTCTTGTTTTATGAATAATTTTTGGTCCTCAAATGATGAGCGACACATATAGAACATATACGAACGATATTCATAGCTAAAGTAAACTCAGATAAGTTGTCAGTTATGCTTTAATGACGAAAATATCATTACCATCACACGTCCACACCTATGAGAATTGACTTGCATACAACATTCGACTTGCAAAATTGTCTCAAAAATTACAAGTTCTTGCATTCCATTTTCAAAAAGTGTTGAATATTTAAAATCTGCTGCTATTATGCCAATTATAGTCCTGAATTTTTGTAATTTGCTATGTTTATGCCTGTCCCAAACTTTTACCATCATTACCGTAACGCTCATTGTTAATTGTCCTAGTCGCTACTAGATGTTCGACTTATTACATATGGTACAAGCATTATTAACCGTAGAGCTGACGCATCATACAACAATTCGGCAGCACAAACTCATCATTTTCTGTAGGGAAAGCAACAAAAGGCTAGAATCAGGAGTGTATAAATAAGAACCATCATTACCATACCCTGTACGAAATAGTTACGTAAGCTTGTACACCCAGAAAATTACCTTAGGTACTTGTATTGAACATGAACGTAGCGGAAACTAACGTTAAGCTTAACATCTACTTCGTGATTTAAATAGAAAGTTGCGGAATCTGTCAGATCGTCATTACCAT
This sequence comes from Lithobius niger, assembly GCA_023313725.1. Lineage (NCBI taxonomy): Eukaryota > Metazoa > Arthropoda > Chilopoda > Lithobiomorpha > Lithobiidae > Lithobius > Lithobius niger. The sequence goes on from JAHWFP010192937.1 coordinate 914, forward strand.
CACGCCTCATTACCATCATTTCAACAAAAATCGTTATGGTAATGATTTAACGTGATGGTAATGGCGCAGATATTGTGCAGGGATGGGAGGGGAGAGGTCACTGAAGGAAGGTTTTTAACTAAAAAAATTTTTACTGTAAAGCTTGTAGGATATTTCCAGTTAGTTACAAACACTTGAATTTCAAATAGATTTAACTGAAATTTCAGTTGCAACGTTTTTCCCATAAAGCTAGTTATTACCATCACAGTTAATGTCATTACCATAACAGTGCATGTTTTCATCGCTTTTCAAGTCCTTCACAATCATCACTGGACGTTACGGCCCAGAAACAGTTTCATTATATTAGGGCGAACAATAATAAAATTACTTAATGTCTTCTTGGCATCAGAATAAGTCAATAAAGGAAATTTTTTGATGTAAAATTTGGAAAATTACAATATCGCAGCCAACAAATAAACTGTTTAACGGTTCTTATTCAGTCAATTGAAGTATCTCCTTAATTTTCATTTGTATGGTGGTTGGTTACACAAATATATCAAAACGTCAAGCCAAGTAAGTCAAAGAACTATAGAAAGCAGCCATAAAACAGATCGTGATGGTAATGACGTTTTTTCACATTCAACCCCATTCTACGGCCCATAACTTTTTATTGGTGAAATTTGTTTCCTTGCAAGTCATTAATTCATGCAAAATAGTCATTCTACATGCAAAAAAAAAAACAAAAATTAAACAGTTTTGTGATAATACAAATTTCAGTTTTTCAAAAGTGAAAATTTGACATCTGAGAATCACCCATTTAATTATTTCAGTTAAAAATCATCAATTTTTGTCCGTGTACATTTTAACAGGTAAAGTAAAACTTCAATCATATACCCCTTTTTTATGGCACATTTGACGTTTTTGTTTGTAATAAACATTTTACTTCCGCTGAACTTGGCAATCAGAACAATGCATTATTAATTACCCCCTTGAGTAGTAATGACACAAAGATTAAAAAAAAAACAACCAGCATCACTCCATTAACATCATCATGGTATGCTCCAACACGGAGTAAAAGAAAAACTCCACTGCCCAGTAAGCGGCTCAAGCTGTGGAGTTAACGGAAGTAGTAGGGTTTCCAATAGCAAAAAAAAATGACCCTCAGCCATGAATTGAATCTAATTTCTAATTGTTAAAGCAGTACAGTAGGCAACAACGAATTTGAATTTTTATTGAGGATAAAGGCCTATATAGCCATGCATCTTAAAACAATTCAGAATGACAAGACAAAATCAGTGAACACATGACTATCAGCTATTCAGAACAAAACAGAGAATAACAAATAGCAAATAGCAGAGCCACAACAAATGATGCGATACCCACACCAGGGATAAACAGGATACATGCAAGGATACAAGACGCCCCCTTCTACTTCCAGTAGCCCCGAGCAGCCTTAGATTAGCTTGTGCATAGCACGACAGTAGGTCACAATTGCCCAAAGACTGTGATCTGGGACCAGTCACCCCAAAGGCCTCTTGAATGTCACCACCAAAGTTAAACACAGAAAGATAGGTAGGTGTGGCTAGGATTATGCCAGACTGGACACTCAAACAGAAAATCAGACACTGTCTCTTCAAAACCACATACACAATTCGGGCTGATGCATCCAAGCTGGAATGCATGGGGACAATGATTTGATTTGATTCGAATACTAGTGGCCCACACCGCCATAAACTCGATCAGTACAATTCAATTTCAATTAATTTATTTTCAGGAGCTTTGACCCCAGGCTGCACGCTCTATCCCAACCTCCCAACCTCAAATACAATCAGAGCAATATAACAGTGAAAGCTCAACAATGAAGCTCGGATTTCTTGGACAGAGGAGTAGCATATTGTTGTCAGAGTTCATAATGCAGTATAAAACTCAGGTTAACACAATAAAAAAAAAACAATGGCAACTAGGCTTGGTTGATCTGTAGCATTTTAGTTGTTACGAAAACAAAATGCTGGGTTTCGTAGACGAAAATATTACTGAATCACACATTCAAAACACTACATCACAGCTAATAGGTTTGGATTAATTTCTGTCAGCCAAATTCATGTATTTATAAAACAACAAAGTTTATTCTTCGTACCTACATTACTGTAGACAAATTAAAATCCATCAAATCAATTAACTTAACAAAGCGCTAAATGGAGTGGAAGTCATAATGGTCTTAGCTTATTTAACAAGACCAACTTCAGTATTTTAGGTTATTTTAGAAGTTAAGAACTACGAAGAGAGTGGTAAGAAGGTAAACAAAAAACATCTTAGTCTCCGAGGACTACAGTGAATAACAGTAAATGGTTATCTGAACGAAATCTAAAAAAATTATGTGTCATCGTGTACAATTCCAGGCCATATGAAACTACGTGATTTTGTCCCCGTTTATATTGTCACACAGTGGTCTTCGCTTAAGGCACCAACTAGACGGGCATTTGACTTTTTTTAAAACCATTAATTTATGGTGATCTGATTGCAGGCACTTTATTTTTTTCTAATATTCTTTACAACAATGTTACAACTACCTTGAAATCACGGCCATCAGTAGTGCTGTAGAAGTCATTAAAAAATTATATTATTCTCTTAAATGGATAAACTTGTTGTTGCTCACTGTAGTACCTACGCTGGTATCGTTTTCAGGCAATGTGTTAACAGAAAACCATTTTGCACTCAAATTACTAAATATTCTTTATGTGGCTTTCTTACATAATAATTTTGCAATCAGCACTTCTAAAACCTCAGTAATATTAAGAATTGACATTCCAAGAAAAAGCCCAAGTGCACCTCCAATATCTGAAAAGAATGGTGTGAAACCATAGCTTAATTCGTCTTCAATAACTTCAATGTCATGACTTAGGAATTCTACGTATAGAAACGTATAGGGGTCTGTTGGGATGTAAGTCGGAACATCTAAGTACTGTACTCTTGTGCAAGGAACACTACAATTGCAAAATTCAGGAGAAACCATATTTACTGTTAATTCCGTGGCCTTATACATAGCTATGAATTCTATGTCAGTCTTGCATAGAGGTAACTTAGTCAATCTTCCCATGTAGGGTAACCTGGGAAATAGATGCAAAGTCTTGTAATAAATCAAACTTCAAGTTGTTTATTTCTGTCACTTACAAACAGCCTGTTTCATGCACACAACCAATCCACATTCACATGCATTAAATGGGAAAAGTGCAACAAACGAGGTGGAGAAATCAGAAGTGAAGGTGATCAAACTGGATTCAAATCAACCCGCAATCATTAATAGGTCAAACCCACACCACTTCACATCACTTCCTCAGGTGCTATGTCAGTGGTGTGAATCAGATTCCCAATTGGCAACATTACATTAACGGGCAGCAAACGAATTGCGATTAGACTTTATCTCAGTGCACCTCATGTTAGCAAAGGAAGTGTGAACTATTTTTCGGGCAGGTTGTAGAGCTGCAAGAAACATTTGCCCTATTTAAATTTTTTAATATTATGCAATTTATGTGTTGATGTCGTCACGTCGTAAGTGTACCCCTAAGAATGAATCCATCAATTAAGCAACATTATGTTAATCTGGCGACTGATTATGGCTAACTAAGAAGGAACTCGCATAAAAAATAACGCTCGAACAGACGGGCAACCTTATCCGGATTCTCCTCAAATTCCATTCAATTCAGAATACGATCCGAATATAAAAGTGCTAGCTCAACGGGGTAAGAGTGTGTATTTCAAAGATTCTGCACACCAAGCAGCTCAAGTCTAAATAAAATTCAAAATTTTTTTGTGTGTCATGGTTGCTTTTGTATGGTGAGGCAATTTTTATCGTGGAAAATGTTTTATCATTACTATGATGTAGCTTTTATGAAGAAGGTCTCAAAATATTTGGAGATAGTATTAATAAAGGCTGTTTATTTAAAGTAAATTTGTGGTAAACCTGTGACCGAACAGATCTGCTATTATCTGGCCTCATGGTCTCTACCTGTGTAATTGCTTTTCCAGTAATTTTTTTCTTTCTTTCTTACCTGCATGGTGTAACTTTGGCGATCCCAAGAATGGATTGTTCAATGCACTGCACTTGACATTCTATGTAATCTTGTTCATGCTGGCATGGGCTATGCCACGTATTGATGTGCACTATCTGAGTACAAAACGGCAAATTACACTATAAGTAGTGCACGAACTCAAATATGAAACTTATCACATATACCCAGTATTTTTTTTATCAGTGAATAAATGTTTCCAGAGCCCACACATTATTTCAATTTGCCAACTAATATTAACTGTGGTTATTCATTCACAGCTACAACATTTGCATAGTTAAAATAGGCTGGGTGTTAGAGGTTCAGCGCCCTTCCGCAGTCCTTCCATGTGCTGGTGGTAAATAAATACAATTTATTTATATTTTGACACATATTGGAAATCAAGCACTTTGCTCACTACGTACTATTTCATTAGGTCGATTCATGCAACATTTAATACCGCTTTAGGTACTGATCGTTTCATATAAGTCTACAACACACACAACACCAGCAGAGGAAAAGGCTATATCAAACATCAGACAGACACACAGACAGACACCAAGGTCAATGGTCAAGGTCATGGGTCAAGGTCAAAGGTCAAGGTCACAGGTACAAAGTTCACGGGTGTCAAGGTCACAGGTACAAAGTTCACGGGTGTCAAGGTCACAGGTACAAAGTTCACGGGTGTCAAGGTCAAAGGTTATGGATCAAGGTTACGTGACATCTGATGATGCCATTTCTGGTCACGCGACATCTGATGACGCCTTTTCCGGTCACGAGGCATCTGATGATGTCACTTCCGAAAGCACAACATCTGATGACGACACTTCTGGTCGCGCGACCAAAAAAAAATAACTTCACTTCCCATCACTTCATGTGGCCCCCACACAAACCGAAAGCGACGTCGTTTTCCAAGGTGGCGGCCCCCACGAAAACCGAAATTGGTGTCATTTCTGGATGACGCTTCCAGTCACGCGACCCGCAATGACGTGACTTCCGATCTCCCTCCCCGTGCGAAGTCACGTGACCGGAAGTGACGACAATATAGAAACAAGATAGAGGGGATTCCCCATTTTGGTATCACGGGACCAGGTCGATCCCCCTAATATCGCACATCCCGAGTAAATTCTTCCTCCTTCAGACCACGTAAATTCTACTAAATTCAATGTAAAATCTACGTTCATCCCGCACACTCGCCCTCTGCTCCTCACCCTGCAGAACTAGTCACCTCTCCGGACTTTGCGTTGCGGGACGATTCCACCGACCCTCACCCCCCACCGCGTAAATTCTACCAAATTCTGCGTTGGGGAATAAGACGGCCTGACAATAAAGGAATTTAAACCTTTTTTTAAACAGACTAGTTAACTCATCCACCCAGCTATTATGTTTCTTGTCATATCCTTTCCACTTTACCTGAACTCTTCCATCTTTTCCCTTCTTTACAACTTTTTCAACCAGTAAGAAATCGGGAACCTGGGTCTTTTGTAGTTCATATTCGCAGAAAGCGCCACAAACCATATTCCCATCATGTTCCTTCAGTTTCTAAGTGACGGAGTTGATTTTTAAAACCTTTTTAGTCATAAAGAGTTCGTTAGTCCACGTCAGTTCATTTCCTTTGTCAAATTACCCCTTTATCTTAGATGCACACACGAAACCTTAACTTTATATTTTCGCACCATTGTAGGTTTCTTGGATCTGATGTGATGACATTTGTCGTCAATCGTAACGTCGGAGAGCTTCATTTTGATAATTTTATGATATCTTGTGCTGGACTGCACGAGAATTTCCTTTAAAATGTCTAGGCACTGATGGTTCCCTCGTCTCGTAAACTTTTCCACAATAACTCCTTCAATGATCTGTTAAAGCGTTCGACCACAGTCGCTTTCATAACCGATAACGTAGAATAGAGTTTAATTTTATGCTTCGTCATCAATTCTTGAAAGTACTCGTTGTAAAATTCTTTTCTTCGATCGACTCCTAGATACTTGGGTGCCGTATTGTTTCTCAAAATCGAGGCGAAAACAGCCGTAATGTCTGGTCCCGACTTTGACTTTATTGGTACGGCCCAAGCGTACTTTGACATGACATTGATGAAAGTAAGCAGAAACTTGTTCCTCTTGTTTTGATGAGAAAATGACATCATATCGACCATATCCACTTCCAAAGGCCATTCAGGATAAGCACATTGACGATACGGTGCGGACAATTTCGTCTTGCTGGTATCTGAAGCTCTGGAACTAATGTTTCCATGTCGTCCATTTTTTTTATTATTCTCCAAATATATTTCGATTAATCGTAAACTTTTGGCAAAAAATTATAACATTTTGCCCTTCCAATTTGGAAAGAATGTCAACAATTTTGTTTTGATGGTACTCACCAACACCTAGTTCGGAACCGTAGAGCACCATTAATCTGTTAACCAACTGGTTCGGGTCAGCATAGCATACATATTCCACTCGAAAAGGATGAACCTTTACAGTTATCCTTTCCCAGTTTTTGAGGCCTTAATATCCTCCCAGACGGGTCTGATAATTTTCTAATATTTTGCTGATCAATTACTTTTCGGTTTGTTCATATAGAGGGTCGTTGTTTTAGTAAATAGCGTTGGTATCTTTAAGGATACTGCCGTAGCATGCCAAGACGTCCAGTGAATAGATAACTCTTAGTATCTTGTAACTCATTAAACAACAACAGACTCCACAATTGTTTGCGCTCGACATATGGCCTACCAGCTACTACAATGTCATTCTCGTGCTTTTCACGACCTTACCCCCAATCTCCATTTCTCGAGACTCAAAGTTAAGACGTATCCCAAAGGCAGAATCGAAATCTTTTGTCTGAGTAAAGAACAGTCTTAAAAAGAAGGTAGCTGTAGGACCGATTACCTCATTAGGCAACAAACTGTTGAGGATTCTTTGCGTTTCAGGAGGAGGCAAAGTGAGTGGTGTTGAAACTCGGCGTGCAGAATGTGCGGAAAGAACTAGAGAGTATTTGTGCCCTTTGCTCGTTCCGGCATTCATCAGCATGGGAGTTACCAGAGGCACTTCAATATCCGCAGGTTTTTCCGTTCTTGGAGGTGATGGTGACGCAATATTAAGCGACTCCAGTTCTAGTTGACCGTCTTCGTAGAACCAAAAATCCTCATTGTCAGATCGACATGTTCCTCCTTTTTCAGTTCCTGTTTCGGCAGTTCTTTTTCCTCGCGTTCTTTGAAAGTGGGAAGAGTCAACGTTTTCAGGGGTTCGGTCAGTGGCTCGAAAAACCTGTGTAAAACTTCTTCTTCAGTGTCTGTACCGATTTTTTGTCTCGTAAACCTTTTTGATAAATTTTTGCATATATTAACTACTTTTCACTCAACATCCATGGTATTTACTCCCACTCTTTTTCATTACATGTTTTTAAACACCCGTTTGTGACGTCCCTTCGTTTATGGTCGCATTTTATCGAGCGTAAGAAAGCTGAATAGATGTTTACAACACGATCTGCACGCACGTTTAAACTCAACGAAGTCCATGTCTCCTTGAACATGATTTTTGTAAATGTGCTTCATGTTAATTCATTTTGACGGAAATAACACGAACAGGTTGGCGTTTATTGCACGCAACTTGTTTCGAAATCCTGGTGTAAGACTGAGAGCAGTAAAACACGTTGACATTGTAAGTACAGCCTTGTGCAAAATAACTTTCGATCACATTTTGTTTATCGAGCAAGACGTTGTCCTACCTCCTTCAGGCAATAAAGGGCGGGGATTGGTAATAAGGAATCAGCGAAGGTTATGGCTGTTGGACGACTGTGTGGAGGGGAGGAGTGTTGGAGGGACAGCCCGGGTTCGTGAAGGGGGTAGGCACAACTAGTAAATTGATTAAAAATTATGCTACAACCACTCAAATATCACGCTGGAAACTGAATTTTCCCAATAACAACTAGAGCTGGTTTATTACAATAATTACACCACTTCACAGGGTTCTCTACGAAATTAGGCAGTTTAAATTAAACACTAGAATAAGTAAGCTAAGAAGGGTTTGCTGGTAAATAAACACTTTCGCTGAAGAAATTAGAATAAGGCTAAACACCCTAAACACTAGCCAATTCACATTCAATTTTGCTGCGAAGTACAAAATGGGTTGACCAATCTTCGGCTTTCCATGCCTACATTTCTATAAAAAGAAACACACAGGGATTAGCGAAATTTTAATGGCAAACGCCCACACCTGCTGCACACTACCTTGTCCCTACGTTGACGGAAAAACAAGTGCACGAAGCACTCGGAGATAAATTAGCGCACAAATAGCTACAGCTAGTTTACGGCGCAATTTGATGAACTAATGGCTTTCAAATCCCACAACGTTAATTTTCCCCAACTTTCTTCGTTATGTAAACGACAGCTCAGCTAGGCCTAACTAATAAAGATGAATGAAAGTCTTTACCTGATCAGGATTTGACGCTAAAGCTGAACAGCATCGGAATATTGGCGACGGAATAACGGCGGAGGTCTGTCGGGAACGGAATATCAAGCCGGAGACGAGAAACCTTGTCCACGGCAGACGAGACATCGGGAAGATGAAATTCCACGTTCTGGTACTAAGTACATGCTTGGCTGGCTGACGCTTCGTGCTCGCTACAGCAATCACATCTTGGCTTTCAAGACCAATTGAGCCAAAAGTGTGCAGCTCCGGGCAAACAACCTTTCCCTCCAGAGAAACGGTAGCAAAGTCACTCGCCGCGAAGTCAGTCCCGTGTATATGTGGATAAAAGAATTTGCATGAGTCCTTCATAAATGAAATCGAAAAAACGTGCTTATAAGATTAAAAGTTAAGATTAATAAATCCACCAATAATCGAAGACTAGTGATGTGTTAAAATATTAAAGACACAAGGTTTACCATATTTTATTTAGACCATAAATAGTAGAAAATTACTTAAGAGATTACAACACAGGGTGACATCATGAATATCATTATACAACCTACCCAGATTGACGAATAGAGCCAAGGGAAACCTGTCAAACGACACCACAACGTCATCAAATACCATGGCGTTGCGGATGGGTGGATCCATCTTTTCTGGCGGAGTCAAGTCCACTCCCAAACTGTGGAACACGGCAATGTCCTTGCCCAGACGTGCTTTCAGCTCGGAAAAAGCGGATTGTAGTGTTTCAATTAGCAAAGAGTTTTGCTGTAGATGTACAGGTTATCGTATTCGATCCATCCATTGTTGCATACAAAATTAAGTAAGTGGTTTGTTTTCCCACAGTTTTCCGGTCCGACGATGAGAAGCCGGATGTTTGATGGTAAAAAGGGATGTTGGACGTTCCGCAAAATCGTAATTGATCACTCTGGACAATTTTTTAAATAAGAAAAAAGGAGCATGTCAGTCAGTAATTTGGAACTGGGATAGAACAGGTGGAGGGGTATGATTTGGCATTCAATAGTCATTGCAACATGGGTGCACGCAGGCCAACTAATGTCGGCGAAGGACTACAACCTAATGACGTCACCACTATTTCCCAAGTGACATTACTGCAAAGAGAGGGCGAAAGACAGTTCGCTACAAAACACGATGTTGAGAACGAACAAACGAGTCTGAAAAGAAGCTCGCTAATTCTCAAGAATAACCCTTTTTTTCGCTAAAAAAAAACAGATTAAGGAAGTGGGCGACCCCGCAGTACACTCAACGCTGTTAACAGGGTATACATCAACAGGAATTGTATGGTTATTAATGGAAAGAAAAACGAGTTCGACGTCCAAGGGAAGTGCATCATTGATGCCGAGAACCCCATAGAACCTACGGATGTAGCTACAAAACGATTCGTTCGAAGCTTTTCCACGACGTCATTTCTTTTCACGCCAATAGTCCGATGAATGCGAGAACCCGTTTGGAATTTTCTTACAATAATAGTCTTTACTAGTCCAGCCATTCTCTGTAAGATCGTGTTTTACTGCAGCGAAGTGACCTTGTTACTCGATGTATGGTGCGGAATAGGGTGCGAATGGTTAGTACTTTCAAAGTAGGGTGCGAACTTGGTACGACCATCATGCAAGACGGTAATAAGTTACGGACCATTAAAGGCACTGTCGAGGAGTGGCACTCGGCGTGTCGCCGTAGTCGCCGTGAGGAGGTTGTGTTGGCCCGTTTGCGGATTGGTCACACCCGGCTTACTCACTGTTTCCTTTTGCGGGGGGTTGACCCTCCTGAATGTTCTTGGTGTCGGCGGCCACTTACGGTCCGGCACTTACTTGTTGATTGTCGCCATCTTGATGGTGTTCGTCGTCGGTTCCATCTTCCGCATGACATTGCGCGTCAATTGGGCGATAAGTCTGTCCTCCTGTCCGGTGTTTTTCAATTTTTGCAGGAGGTACAGATGTATGACAAGATTTAGATTAGGGGTTTGAATAACATCTCTGTAATGTGTGGTGCAGTGGCAACCCGGACCACTGCACTGTGACTGAGGTTGGCGCTAATGACCAAGTTGTCGACGCGCCATTAAGCCTCAATCCCCCCCCCCCCCCCATCATGCAATGGCCATTAAAGCTAATATAGAAGAATTTGAGTATTAACGTCTGTAGCACCGAATTATTTTTGAAAACAGATATGTACTTTCAAATTGATTTGTACGTGTATTTTAAGGAATAAAAAAAAAGGTTTTTTATTTCATTAGTTGAAGAACGCGACGATACTTGGTCCCTTCGGATAGATCCAAACGACAAACAGATACAAATGTCCGCAGTAAATTTGATTAAAGTCCTGAACTCTGTCCACGTTGTATTCCAAATCTGCGGGTAAATATGCCATCAACAAAACTGGCGGTGCCAAATCGCCGTTACTGTCAAAGTAGTAAGATTGCTGTCGAGAGCCGAGTAGCATACCCAGTGAGTCCCTTTTCCAGCATTATATTCACGATGCCGCATTCTCCCCCGTGCTAAATGGTTTTTGGAAGTGTAACCTTGCTTAACATGCCCACGTAACGGCATATTTTTAAAGCTTCAACAATGCCTGGTGTGTCGACTGAATTTAACAGGCAATGTAGGGTTATTACATCTTTTGCGGCTTCAAGAAGAGTCCTTTGCCACCCCTTTTCTTTGGAAGTCCCTTGGCGACTAGTTGACCGCACATTTTTTAAAGCTTCAATCTTTTACCTTCTATTTTACTGTTGTGACGTTTAAAGTCATCCAGCATCTTGGCATCTTGTTTGGCCTTGTTAATGGCTGACTCGATAGCCACTCCACCACTAGACGTGGCACCTGCACCACCAACAATGGCGGCGATTATTGGGATTAGGGCTGGAAAGACTCCTATGCGCTTCTTTCTGCTTTTTGCTGCGTTCCTTTTTACGTACATCACTATTATTTTCAATACATAACTTCGACCTTACCCTCATTCAATTTCAAATGCGTCATTTGGTCTCCGATTACGAGGGCGTGACATCTGGTGTTGGCCACCACCGACGAACCGAAACATGTCTTGACTTGCACGTCCACTACACCCGTCTGTAATCGTTCGCTTTGTTTCGTACAATCGATGACCCCTAGTGGATAAGCCGCTTTGAAATGAACGTGATCTACGCTAACATCACCGCTATCGTAATTAGTCTTTCTGTAATCCTTAAACAGTTGACGCAGATTGGCGTAGTCCTCTGTTCCGTAGTTCACATTGAGGTCCAATTAGGGATAACGTTCCCCATTCAGAGTAACGTGACAATCGGTCAAACTACAAGGATAAAACATGGCCGAATTCTTGAGAGTGTCATTCGATCGGTTGGTCGAGAATCCGAGAATTACCCAATTGGGTTTCTTGATGCCTGAGGTCGTAACGTTGGAATCCTAGTTTTACTTCATCCCTGTGTTCGATCAGCTTGTATAGCAGCAATCTTTGTTCATGGGAAGGGATTACGTGAGGCATGAGCCAGCTGATGTCAGAAAGTTCTACGGTTTCATCGGCGGCTGCAACGGCTTTGAACAGGGCGTCGTTATTACCAGTCTGCATCAAAGTGAGAGTTTGTTTGGCACCGTAAATAATTTTGCTGTAGCCTTCAAAGAAGCCCAGTACATGGGAAGCCAGTATGAGGAAGCTAAAACTACCTTTACGGATGGTCTGCTTGATGATCATGTTGTGACGAGCGGCGAAGCCAGTGTTGACTGCTTCCGCGCTGGTGGAGGTGGCAGCGTCCAGTTTCAAACACACGCTCAACAGTCCGCTGTGATCCGAAGAGCCCCTTCATAGTCGAAGCGTAACCGTGGTAGTTCAAGTCATCCAACAGCTTGTTGCCGAGATGATATTTTACACTATTAAACAGAAATGTGACACCGTTATTTACCAACGTCACCAGGTCTGCATTCACAAACACCATCCCATCTGTCGATTTCGCGATCTTTCTCTTTACACTAATGTAGATTCTAGAAGGGTGAGTGAATGCGTCCTGATTTTCTACGACTAAGTGTATCTCTGAAGTTAGGCTGTTTAAACTAGTGCCAATGATGGGTAATACTCGCGATACAGATATAATACTACCGACCCGTCAACCTGCAACTTTTCCGCTAATTCTAGGTAGTCTTGAGCTACTGAAATTGATATTTTATTCTCTTTTTTTTTGTTCTCTCAACAAATTCAAGACAGCTCGGTTATGGGGTTCCAGTTCATCTGTCCTCGTCTTTTTTTACGGTACCTTCATGATGGGAAAGGTGGGGAGTGCGCATTTTTTAAGTACGTTCATGGTCTTTTTTTTTCTCAACTTAATTTGAGATGGAGCCGAATTGTCACCGTTTCGCCGCGCAAATGCAGGGGGCGAGTTGTTTGGACTGTTAACCAGAGTATCGTATCTCTAATTACGTGTCTGGTTACTGACAAATACACCAAATTGTGGGGGGGAGGGGGTTGAACGAACTTGTAACCTGGAGATACGTTGGGGAAAAAGCTGTACAACGTGGGTACGATTTGCCCATTGATGAACAATCCCCGTATGACGTGCGAAAGAACCGGAATGCTGTTCAGAATTAGTATGTTTACGTTGTTTATACTTTTGTGATGTCCGTGTGCATAAGCCATGTCCTATAATCCCAACAACGCTCTCAATGTTTGTTCACCGATAAATGATACCTTGAACAGTGGCTTCTTCATTCTCAGAATGCATCTTGAAGTTCGGTTGAGCTCGAATGCGTCGTCGTGCCCCCATTCGACAACCTATCTTTAACGTAATCATTCAGGTCCGAAATTTCGTACTCTCCTCTCTGTATTTCAAATGAGTTCCAGGCAAGACCATCGTCAATGGAGTACATGAAAAGGTTGTTGGTCTCATCCACGTTAGGAAAACTGATATGTTTCAATTTTTACCAACGCTATCCAGTACTGCTTGGATCCATCCGGATATAACGGCGTATTAAAGCTGACTCATAAATCCGTCGATTCGCTACTAACTTTGATGTTGTAAGATTCCATTTTTAAGGTAATAAAGAAAGAGGGATAACGAAAACGTATACTTGAGTGTTTATTGCGGAAACATTCGACGAACGTTTTGCCTTGGATCTACACTTGGACGAGAAGCACTATTCACCTCAATGTCGCGAATTTTCCACCAGCTTTCAAGACGCTTTGATGCTTCTCGGTATTACGGAGCGGATCGGTCCCCCTTGTTCCAGAAAAGTGTTTGATGGAAACTTAAAAATATTCAGACAAGAGTTGAATGGCGAGCTTGCTATCGATCCACTATGACAACTGCAAGCATTAAGAATACCTTTAACGCATCGTTGGTGATGCATATGCGAAACCTAAATTTTCAAGTATGTATAGGGATTAAATGTGGAAATAGCAATAATTAAAAAGAGTATGGGTTTAACTCCAAGTTTACTGCTGTTCCCAATGATGTTGAAATACCACTCTTAGTTGATGAGTCCTGTAAAAAAATTGTATAGTCGTTGGCTTCGTTTGTGAGAAAAGGCAGTGGATGGGTCACAAGAAGGTAAACAGCGTGAATGTAAAAGTTACAATGTTTGAACCGTTTCAAGCCTACAAGCAAAAAGAATGTGTGTTAGCAGATATGAAGAAAGACAAGAGAAAGACAGACTGAGTAAGAGAAAGAAATACGCAGAAATGACGAAAGCAGAAAGAGTATCTAATGTAAAAGGAGATTAAAGTACATGATCAAGAAAAAACGAGCTGACGAAACAACAAGTACGATTTAAAAAAGGCTACATAATAAAAAAAGTATAATAAATGTAAACTCGTGGAACTTGGAAAGAAATTGAAAGAAAGGGTTGCGGAGTCAAAAAATGGAAAACATTCGGAAGGAAAACAAATTTTTTAACCAATAGTTGATCCATTAAAAAGTATTGCCGTTGTCATTGCAAAGATGAAGTCGGCGAAAGACACAAGGAGGAAGACGTTGATGAAGAAGAAGAACAACGTGGAACGTGGTCACCAAAATAGAAAGAGGAGAGCAATGATAATACCGATGACATGAAAGACCAAAGCAGATCACAGACAACGAGTTTTTCGACACAGCCCAAGGTTGTGAAAGCTATGAAGATTTCCCCGGTTGCCATTACACCCATCGCAAATCAACCTGTAGGCTCAGAATACTATCCATCATCGGGACTATGATTTACTCCCTCAACATCCACTACGAGAAGTGTTTTCGACTCCACTAGAACTTCCTCTTCAGGTAGGCCTATCCCTTCGCCCTTGAGAGGACAAACATTGGGTGTAACATCAAAGTATTATTTACTATGGTGGGGCAAAAAAAAATAAAGTGTGTCAAAATCTTGCTCCCTAGGCTTTTACCCATTCCAATCGTCCATATAAGATCCCACAAAAAAAAAATCATTCAATTGGAGCATTCTAAGCCTTGCCCCAGGTATCTGGTCAGGTGTCTGGCATTTATTATCTGCCCAAAAGAAATACAGTGATTAATGACAGTTGTTTCATCATTTTCAAGAATCATTGGAATATATTATTTCTACAGAAATACTTACAAAAAATATCTTTCAGTTAGGAAACATTTAACAGTACAAATACTAACTCGATAATATATCCTGGAATTCTACATTTTAAAGACGTTTTGATGAAGTCTGGAATACGGCGTCAATGTTGCTCAACGACTTCTAAAAAGAATTCCCTTGAAACTTCGTCAGTGGTAATATTGTGGGTATACTCTAGAAACAACTTAACCGATAAGTCATTGACTACTTTAGCATGGCGTACAAACCTTGCGGTGTCCGTTTGGTTAACCAGTCAGAGACGAATCCAAGCGTTTGATATACCAATGATGACTTGCTTCCAATCGGGGCATACAACTTGGAAGATGGACTCAGTGTGAGGAATAGAGGAACACCCAATTCCAATGATTCAGAATGTGAAGGCTCCACTTTGCGTAGTTGGCAAGCGATTTGTTGTGTTTCTATTCCTGACACATGGTTCGAGATTCGTGTAAATGTAGCCATCTCCTCACTGAGGAACCAGAAGTGCCTCTCCATAGTTGTAAGAGGCACGTCAGCTACTTTGGGATCATTTGCATGGTATTATTTGAGGTCATACCACAGTTCACGATCAGTCACTGGACCGTCAACACCAAGAGACACAGTCAGCCAAGGTTTTACATACAAGAGTTTTGATTTTACATACCACCATGCATGCTGCATGAAAACAATAACATAATTGGCAAAGATGTTTGCATTTAGTCATCAGCTGAATGGTCCAGAGAAGATAAAACCTGAATGTATATTTTCTTGTAAGACTTTGGCTGACTGCGTCTCTTGGTGTTGACACTAGTCACTGATCTTTAATAGTGGCATGACCTCAAAGAGTACTATGTCAATGATCCCGAAGTGGCAGACGTGGCTATTAGAGCTGCAAAGAGGAACTTCTGGTACCTCACAGATGAATTGGCTTCATTTACAATATTTTCGACCCATGTGTCATGAGCAGAAACATGACATATTGCTTGCCAACTATGAAAAGTGAAGTCGTCACATTCTGAACCATTGGAATTTGGGGTTCCTGTATTGCCCACACTGACACCCATCTGCCAAGTTAGTGTCACTGATCAATAGCAAGTGGACTCGGCTCTCACTGGGTGACAAAATCCCTGAGTTAGTGGAAGGGAGATGAATGCCACAATGCTGCGATATTTTCTGTAAGCAAAATACTCAATGACCTATCAGAAAGGGCAGTTAAGCTGATTCTAAATTATGTCCACACCATTACACTGTTGAAGTTCCGAGGAAATTCCTTTTACAAGTCGTTGAGCAACATGGATACCGTATTCCAGACTTCAGTAAAACGAGTCTCAAATTCCAGGATGTATTTAGTGCGTTAGTGTTTGTGCTGTTAGTGGAAGATATTATCGAAGTATTTATCTAGAAATAATATATTCCAATGATTCTTAAAAATGGTGAAACAACTGTCAATAACCATTATGTTTCTTTTGGTTCAGATAATAAACGCTAGAATACCTTCATTATTATTTGTCGGCACTTATATTATAACGTATATATGGCAAACTGACAAGATGCCTGGGGCAAGGCTTAGAACGCTCCAATTGGACTGAAATATTTTGTGGGATCTTATATTGACGATTGGAATGGGGAAAAGCCTGTGGAGAAAGATTTTGACACACCTTTTTTTTGTCTCACCCTATTATTTACAGAAATTTTTCTAATTGTTAAAGGACAATGATTACGTGTTTGGATTACAATACAACACAGAGTCGGGAGACCTCATGATTGGTGATAGAACTGTCAAAGTATTCGAGAACGATGTAGTGTTGGGTGGAAAGCAGTAAAAGCAGGTCAGCATCAGCTATGGAGTTTACTAACACAAAAAACCTGCAATAAGAAAGACACGAACCCGATGTTATGGCATCGTACGCCTAAATTACAAAAAATACCAACGCTATATTTCACAACAACGACCCCGACACAGGAAAACCTAAATCCAACCGCGGTTACTGGTACATGAGTATTATCAAACTGATCTGGGAGGACTTGAAAAAGGAGAAAAGCGGTTCGGGTGTCAAAGTCGAATACAAGTATTAGGATGGTGTGAACGAATTGGTGAATCGACTAAGACTCTTTGTTGCTTCCACTACGGGCTGGAGGAGAAGCTCACGTAGATGAAATTATGGAAATTTTGACGTAGCTAGAGTAGAGAAATTAAAACCGAATATAAATAGGGGTGTATGTGTCGAAACCTAAACCGAGTAGCCATCCGCTAGTATCAGTTTAAACATGAAACGGCGGCGTTCAATCAATCTGAAAATGGTGATAAAAAGGACGATGATCGTTTGAAATACTGCCTGAGATGTAGGAGGCACTCATTCAATTTGAATGTTCCAACGTTCAAAATATTATCAAACTACAGAAAAGCTTGTGGCTACACGATGCAAAAAATGTGGCGGGAATAAACATTATTTTGTGCATATTAAAGAAGGAGAGGGTTTGTTAAACTGAGCCAATAATGCGTTACCGTTTCAAATGCATTTACGGGGTTATCAATACTACGCAGGGACAATACTAGAAAAACAACTCGCGCGAGGAGATCCTGGCATGAACACTCTGGATGAGGTGTGTAAAGATCGCGATATTACATACAGTAGAACAGAAGATTTGACACAAAGTCATTTAGCCCATCGACATCTCTCAGAAACGGCCAAATTCGTAACAAATGATCAACGTGAGGATGGAAGGAAAGACTCACTGCGACATCAGTCTGGTCGGGAATGAAAGTGAAGGTTAAAATGGGGATGGGGATATCTAACGAGCTCTGTAAAACATGTGCAGTCAGATTCCATAAAATACATCAACTCAGATTTTAATTAATCCGTGCCACGAGTAGCGAGTAGTTGCAGCGCATCAAACAAATTTTATTTATTATTTGGTTGATACATTGAATTTGGTAGAAATTGCGTGGAATTTGGTAGAATTTACATGAACTGAAGGGGGAAGAATTTACTCAGGTTGCACGATATTGGGGGAGAGTGATCTTGTCCATGATACTAAAATGAGGAATCCCCTCCATCTTGTTTCGATATTGTCGTCACTTTCGGTCACGCGACGTCGCACAGAGGAGGGAGATCGATACAGGTGATGTTTCCAGTCGCGCAATGATTTTCTAGATGATGCTTCCAGTCACGCCACCCACGATGAAGTGACGTCATCGTGGTTCGCGTGACTGGAAGCATCTTCTAGAAAATGACGTCGTTTTTGCTTTTTGTAGGGGCTGCCACCGTGGAAATCGACGTCACTTCTGGTTTGTATGGGGGTCACGTGATGGGAAGTGATTTTTTTTTCGATCGCACGACCGGAAGTGTCACCATCAGTTGTTGCGCGATCGGAAGTGACGTTATCAACTGTCTCGTGACTGGAAATGGCGTCATTAGATGTCACGTTACCGGAAGTGATGTCATCAGATGTTGCGTGACCTTGACCTTGATGTGGGGTCATTGACCCTTAACCTTGACCTTTGGCCTTGGGGTCAATGACCTCGATACCCGTGACCTTTGTTTATTTGGCCTTGACCTTTGACCCCATTACCTATGACCTTGATCCGTGATCTTGACCTTTGACCTTGGTGTCTATCTTTGTGATGCTTGATATAGCTTTTTCTCCTACTAACACCTCGAAACAGCTATTTTAAATCGATCAAATTTCAAAAGAGAAAAAAAAATGTAGTAATGGAAGTAAGTCACCAGTGATCTTCGTCGCAGCATCCCAATAGCTACATAAATTTATTTTTATGTAGGTTTACTTGGTATTTCACAGTCATGGCTAATCTTGCTTGAATTATTAACAGCAACAGCAGCGAAGACACCAATCAGATTTCGATGATGCTTCATCATTTACAAATACTGCTTTGGTACTAACAACATTGTTCTTATGAACATGTCAATGACAAATTTTTATTTTTTTTAATATTGATATTTATAATTGTTTTTTAGTTGCCTGAAATATTCTATAATTCAAGAAACTTGAACACATTGAACGAAATGATAACCATGACACAGTGAACGTTTGAGACAACTAATAATGCTAGATGTACAATAGATGTGATATGCAGGAGTATTATTAAATTTAGATTTGAAATATTTTAAATACAATAGATTTGGAGTTGATTTGAAGTGTATGTGAAGTACATTACATATATATTTAATTCAGATGTTATATGAGAGATTTGAGATATGTTTGATAAATTTCGTTTGACAAGAATAAGAGGTTGAACTGTAAATGGCATAAGTAAACGTGAGCTGATGTTACTTGCCGTCCAACCAAAGGATCGCAACTGTACTAGAAACAATGCATTCCAAACCTTCCAGCACTTGGCCGACGTCAGTAACGCCAACATGGCGGTAGCCAACCGAATGAGATCTAGGACGATATATGGTAAACTGTGTTTAGGATTGGCGAGAGGACAATCTTACAACATATTTATTTGTTTATTTTATTTACAAAATTATTGTAACGCCCTATAAGAACATGACAGCAATTTCAGATTAAAACAGCAATTTAAAAAATATAAGAAATATGGTGGTGTCTGTTGTATTCCGTTCTCACCTTTCCTCTCTCCTGAATGAGATTCGTGAGATACACATCCCATAATTCACCATTGCTGTCGTAATTGTGCGACAAAGGCAATGCATATGTTGAAAAGGTTGCCACAAATATGAAAACGCTGTATATCTTAAAAACGATGCAAACGTCAATTTATAAAATCGAACATCTATTGGAAAAATTAGTTCCAACTTTTGCCTGCGCTAGGACTATCACAGTTGAACTGCAGCTATGCCGTTTTTACCCAATTCGTCGGACTTCAGTTTCTTCAACATTTTGTACTCCATGACAAACATTATGGTGGCTGTCATCCCATAATATTACAGCGGAAGTATCACATTTGGCTGCACCTTAAATCGTGAATCTGCTTATTCGGTAAACGCAGTTTACCTAATGCCACAGTAAGCAAACAAAATTCTAAAACTAAAATATTACTAGATACACATCATTTTCCATACCTCTTGTACTCGCAGTTTTAATAGAGTGCTTTCTTTCAGGGGCACGCTAATTCCCATGGTGACCGTTGCAAAATACTGAACGAGTGGTATCTCAGCTTCTGAGTGTATGATTGCCTAGAAAAAAACGAAATTTTACCAAATTATTGCTATCAGTGGTTCGTCTCAAACTTTTTTTGTGAAAAAAAAATTGTATTCTTTTGTAGTGAAGGTCCTCCTGCATGGCAAAAAAACGCCTATATGAACCCAATTCACACACACTGCACCCTAGCCGTAAGGTAAATAGCAATAAAACCGTTGTTATGAAATTTTAAAGAAAATGTCCCTTCTCCACCATTCTTCATTCACCCACCCCTTCCCAACCTCACCCTGCTTAGTGGGTGTCTTTATTCGATGCATATGAGAAACATTTCCAGGTAATAAGCCCCAAACTGATTGAAACCTGCAAAAAAGAATTTCTGGGCGAGGTGGAGGCAACGACCAAAAAGTTAAAATACTATAGGTAAACAAAAGACGAAAAGTAAACAAGCCAGCATCCGGTGCCTCCTGAAATTTGCTGATGTTAACTATTGCCAACTTGCGCCTCAAGATAACCTCAACAATGCTGTGTCAATCGCGTGAAGACTCAACAAGACTTTCACATGAAAACAGTAACCCTTAGCCAAGCTAAAAGGCATTGCATCATTATTTAGAAAATTTTCTCCATTGGATCGAGTTTACAATGAGTTGTTGACAAATTGCAAACGTAATGCATGACACGTAACATTGCTGCTGTATCGTATGACGCTAGTACCTGACCTCAGCCAAGTCTCGGCACCAAAAGATCATTTGTACCACCTATAATGTAAAGTTTGACTTTAGTCTACCATGCTACAACCGACATTTCGATGCTTAACTTCTCCTCTGCCTTATAATATTTTTCACTCAAATTTAATATACAAACGTTGTTGGACTTGGTGAATACGTGCACCAACTTTTATCAGTTTCCGATTGGTCACTTCGGAGATCTGGAAAGGAGGTTGAATCGTAAGTTTCATTTTTGGCTTGGACTTCTTGTTATTTGGACACGTTTATACAATGGTTTCTACAGACTAAACCATTTGTCGTAGAAAGCTGGTTTTCATCTCATTTGAAAGAGCTGCTTCCTGAGATATGCCCTTTATAGAAATAGACATTTCAATTCGTCGAGCCATTTCGGCGAGCAGTTTATTATTTTACATTATTTTAAACATTGTTATTAACACTGGCGATAGCCAGTGTTAGTAAGGGTCGACCTAGGATCTCGTGTGTAAACTTTCAACTTTGAGAGCTTATAACTCCGTCAAAATTAAAAATTTTTAAACCAAATTTGGAATCTAGCCTTTACTAGTCAAAGCCTGCCTACAGTCCAAAAATTGTGAAATTCAGTCCGGCCAAACCCGAGATACAGAGAGGGGCCAAATACACAACTTCTTGTTCTTGGTCTTGTTCTTGGTCTTGTTCTTGGTCTTGTTCTGGGGATGTACCTTTCGTCTGTCCTCTCTACAGGTCAAACTATTTTTCCTGTAAAGCTGGTTCCTAGCTCATTTTACAGGTATTGCTCCGTAGATGTGCCCTTTCCATAAGGCCTTTTTCTAATTGGTCAAGTGGTTGGTCAAGTGGAGCTCTAAACGACCAGATTGATTGTTTTACATTGTTTTAAACATTGTTATTATGCAACAATGCCATTTACAAACGCCAGGACGATGTCTCTGCTTACACGGACGCTAACGTAGTGGCATTGATTAATATGCTCCCATATTCCTGTTATATAATACCAAATACCATCTAGGTGATAAACAAGTCGACGAGTTAAATTATCCCGGCTTCGGTACTCTAATGAACGAACTGCTCACTTACGGCTCGGCGAAGCAACCAGCTTTGCTCGGCCAGTGCTGGGCAATGGACAGTGTGGCTTCCGTTGATGCCGAACTAACCAACGACTAGGATTCAAATACCAGCACACGTCCATCATCGTTGAAATAACTCCCAATGCAAGCTTTACCTTCACCATCCCGTTGAAACACGTTGTAGGATATCTCAAAAATTACGATAAGCTGATTTACAGAACTAATCACGTGTTCACACTTATGCGAGCTAGCAACACGAACAGCATCTTCAATGCAGCAGCCGCGGCCAATGGCAAAGTTGTTCCGAATAGCATTAGCTGGCAGGTTCCCCATGTCGTGGTCTCGGATAAGCAGAAACCTAAACTGCACAGTCTCATTGACCACGGGGTGGCCGTGGTTTTCGGATTTAGGCACTAGCAGTATTTTAGCTATGAGCTCCCTCATAACACCAGCTTCACTTAGCGAGTGCTGACTACTTCCGCGGTCGAGAAACCTAGATGGATAGTTCTAGGTTTTCAAACTAACAGGTAGGACTCTTTAGTTAAAAACCCGGGCATGTTCGGCCACTACAGTCTGCAAGATGCTCACGTGACTTTAAATTCCGAGCGTTATCCATTTCTCGATTTGAATGGTAATTGTGACACTGGAGATTACGTCGGCTTGTACAGAATGGCGCAGGAATTCAGGCAGCTGTGCTACGATGTCAATGACTTGCGTTTCGACTTGCTTCAGTTCAATAAAGCCTATCCTCTCGTTTTGTTGGAATGTTCCAAACAGTCAGAGAGGCTTCAATCAGGAATCGTGTATGTGCAAATCAAACTGAAGTTTAGATCTGCAGTATTGGCTAACACTACCTGTCATGCTCTGCTCATTGGCGACAGGTAAATTAATCTAAAGTTGGATAGATGCAACGTCCTAGTTGTTTATTAAATAACAATAATATAATAAAGATATGGCACTCAAAACAAGATCGCGAAAAAAAAGAAAGGCGGCTTTTTGCCATTGGCACTGGTAGGGCCAATTTTAGCCAGTATTGGAGGTTTGGCGGGAGGAAATGTGTGGGTGGTGTCTTCCGTAAAAAAGGCATAAAATGATGCAAAAATTCTGGCTGAACTCGTGCGACATCACGAGTGAATGGAAGGTTCTGGCTCGAATAAAAAAAACTAAACAAAACACAAAGCAAAAAAAAATTACCCGGAGGCAGAGGTATTTACTTAAGGCCATGCAGGGTTTAATCGACTTTGATAAACCTTTAACGAACTTTGATTTAAACTGATTGGCTAGAATAATAAAAATTCCAAAATTTAGAGGCACGCTTGATTAAAACTTTGGCCTGGTGGCAAAAACGGAATTGTAAACGATGGCGAAGGAAGTCCCTGGGTAGCCTATTCCACCATTGCGAGGCCATGTTATTTCGATAGTTTTGGCAACATGGGTCCTCCCTAGTCCGTGGTTAACTACTTGGGGCCAGGAATCAAATAGAATTATGAACACGTACAAAACTTTGACCAAATTTGGTGTGGTCACTTTTGCTTATTTTTCATAAGTGCTTTCTCTAAGGCTCGTAATAACGAAGCCATTCTGAATAGGATGAGACAAGTCATCTATTGACAAGTTATGAGCAAATCTAACTGGAAAAAAACGTCTTCTGCTTGAAACTCTTCGAATGCATGTACCGCGTTGGGCAAATTTTTTCTATTACGTAAGAAATTTCGAAAACAGTAGCTGTTGAATGCTCGTCCTTTAGTTTAGTAATGTAAAATGCTCTCGTTCCTACTTTACATGTAGCAACTAGCGCAACGCTCTGATTGCTGCAGTATAAAATTGCTTTATGAATTAAACAAGAACTAGAGAGAGGACCAGAATTAACGAACCACTCGCTCGCTTTTTCCAAAGGGCTTTTCATGCTGAAACTGATCAGGGGAGACTGTATTCGTGCGCAAATTTCTTCGTAGCTGCTTCACACGGCAAAGTTGGTTCGCTTAGATTTCTAATCGGTTTGTTCGCAGCATTGAAGTGTTCTTTCCGGTCGTCTTGTAACAAGCAACGAATATCATAGTAATAGCATTGCTCGGCAAAGTAGGATCACTTAGATTTCTGATCGGCTTGTGCGTTGTAATGAAGTATACTTTCTGATCGTCTTGCAATAAACAATTCCCGTCAACATACACTTTTGTTAGCAGCATGCCGGGGGAAGCTACATTCTTAATCTGTTTCTTCTTCGCATAAAAATTCCCGTTAGCCTCATCTAAGTACAAAGTATTTTTTCGATGCTAGAAATGGCGGAAGCCAACTCGTCGGAGAGAAGAGTAATGGCAGTAGGCAAGTCGGTTTTAAGTTTCTGAACGTCCGTTGCCAAATACCGAGCTGAGAATAATTTACGGCGTCTTCAGGTTTGATAGCAGCTCCTACTTTAATTACATGCTTGCTTTGCATGTCGTAGTTGCTTTCATAGGTTAAAACGTATCCCAATCTTTACTGTCCTCTCGGACCAACTCCCATCACTTCACCCCATCCCCTCTCGTCATTTTCAATGTGTGTCCAAACTTATTGACTGTCATCTTTTTTTAAATACAAGAAATTTCAAAAATGTGCTGAGCCGTCGATGAGGCTTATTTTTGAAATTTGTTGCATATAATAAAAGAAAGAACCTCAAAATAAATAAATAGCCTCAAAATGTCTCAACCATCCTGGCAAATGCATCTTTCCAATCTCTGGCAAAAAAAACTTACTAAAAATTAGGAACGAGAAAGGTACATAGATTAACAATGGTGTAAAGGTTTTCTTGTCTCCTTCCATTCAGTTTCAAGATTTAGAGAGTTCGGGGACTCCCGTTTCGGACGGAAAATCGAAATATAAAGGTTGGATTTCTCCTAGAGATCCGAAAACTCAAAAACTGTTGAAAAATCCTTAATGGGTAGATCTGTAAAAAACTAAAGATCGAGTTTGATGAGCAAAACCTGTATCCCTTACTACTTTCAATTATCCTAATTCTATGCACCCACCTTACCCCTGTTACCCTTCCTGCGAAAAGGTGACATAAACAAACCAGTCTGTCTTAGAACTGGGTGTATGAGAATATTCACAAAACTAAAGGGAAACTTAATAAAAATGATATCAACAAACCCTGGTTTAACTTGCCATCTTACAATGCTTTAAACGTGATGGAAGTCCCTGGGAAAATGACCACGGTGTACGTCATCGATGATTCTCCGAGCAACGTGAAATTATGATGCAACGTAGACTGTGGAGTAGCTCATTTAGATGTTTCCAGTAATAAATTTACCGATGAAGACTTCATGGGTTTGGTAATTGTGTAAACGTTAAAAAATATGTGTAATTAAAAAAAGCTATGGAAATTAAAACTATGACTTTTTCGTGCCCAAGAAAAAACCTAAAAATCATCCATTTCTCCCCTCAAATATCAGATATTTAATTATAGGGCCCGCAAATTGTGGAAAAACAAACCTATTGTTTAATTTTATCTCTAACGAAAGATGGCTCGACTACAACCGGTTATTTATTTACAGTAAAACTTCATGTCAATCAAAGTACAAAGCTTTGCAGTTCATAATTGGTGAAACTGAGGAAAACATTGTAAGGAATGTTGCTTTTTTCACTATTCTTAAATAGATTTTATCCCACCCGAAGAACTGAACCGAAAATTTCGAACCCTGATTGTATTTGATAATTGCCTTTTAGACAAACAAAAAAAACATCGAACGTTACTTCGCTCAAGAGCATCATTCAAACGCCGATGTTTTTTATTGCAGTCAGTCCTACACAAGAATTCCTAAACAAGTAGACAGAGACAAAGCAAATTTATTAATCCTTTTCCCCGTAGATGAGTTAAATTTAAAATACGTTTACGAGAATCACCTTGGCCCTAACATGGAATTGTAGAATTTTAAAACGTTGTGTCAAAATTGTTGGAAAAAGCCTTACAGGTTTTTATCGATTAACAAATTGTTAAACAAGAGGAGAATAAACGTTCGTTTTTACCTATTATTAAACCCAAAAATGGAGACAAAACGATAAATCGCAAAACTCAAAAGTCGTTTACCTAAAAAGTTTTTAAATCATCGTTTGAGTGAGAGAGAGCAAGAAGAATCGTTACGTGAATTTTTTTAAATGGTGGTGAGCACTCTGAACCCGGCAGTTGGCTCTCTAAAACCAACATTGGTCAATGGTGTAAAAAGTCTAGTGCAGCACATGCAAACAACACCGATTAAAGCTTTAAAAGAGGAAGAAACTGACAAGGATGACTACAAAGCATTGGGTTTATCACCGTCCCCTTTCGATGTCGTTACTCCTAGTGAGAAGATACTGACAATCCCTCTCGATTACAGTCTCGCCGAATATTCAATTGCGTCACAAGCTACTACATTGTGAATTTCTCCTGAGACCAAAACTAAATACTCAACTACGAGCACCGGTCCTAAACTCACTCCAACATATTCCGCGGCAGCAGCTAGATGTATTTCTGCTCCCCAAGAGCTTCCTAACATCACCATTCTCCAGACCATTGATAGTTTGTTACCTGGTCAGAATATTAGTCAAACAGCTAAACATTTCTTGATAAAGTTTTTCGAAAATCCAATGGAAAATGATCCAGTATTCCGGCAACAATATGACACTAAAACAGGCGAGCTGACATTCGGAAATTTTTCTAATGAAGTTTTCAAGGTACATAAAGTCCAAAAAACCCAGCCGGTTACTTACCTTCTAAAAGACAGTCGTGTAAACTGGTGCTCGGAGGTTTTTACGAACCGGAACTTCAAAAACTCTAGTTCCTGGTTTGTTTTTAGTAGAACAAGTACTACGTAAGAAGAAACGAAAAGATGGGAAAATGCTTTACTTCGTTAAGTGGAAGGGCTATGACCCCAAATACAACAGCTGGACGTACAGCATTAGCAACCTTTAATAAATATATCCTTCTCTTTTTTACAGAGAATTGTTACTGCATATTTTTCCAGTGTAAAACGTTTCACACATTATTATTATTTTTTAATATTTGTTTCTCTTCCTCAATTTTTTCGTCCTCATTATTAACAAAGGATAAATATTTGTCTATTTTCAGAAAATGGAAAAGGAAACTTTCACCTGCGTGTACTGCACTACCATGCTTGGAAACACCTGTGGTACCATCACCCATTTGATGTGGAAGAATGTACTTGCTTTCACAAACAGCTACCCGACTTCCTCAAGAGTCAATCACCCCTATCACAAGACAAAGGATTGGGCCACCAACAGTACGTGGAGGAATGCCTTTAGTGGAGGAATGCGTCTTCGGTGATCCGCTTCAATTCCTCCTATTAATATGCGTGGCGCTACAATCGATGCTGGAAGTTTGTTTACAGTAGCTGGTAAACTGCAAACCCCAGATCAGCTTGGGTGTAGAATTTATAGGAAGGGAGCTTTCTTTCAATCGAGATTCTGGTCAAGATATTCTGAAATACATTTTCACGCTCTGCTGGATGAGGCCTTTGAAAACATCCAAGAATCCATCGATGCTTTCGCCGAACGGGGCAGCAGTTGGGTTATATATCACATCCATAACCTATTAGTCAGAGTGTCGAGGTATAAGCTACTGCGAGCATCGTCGTACACCCCTCTTCCAAAAATGCTCACTGGCAAGCAGAAAGCGATAGTATACGTTCAAAATTTAGACGATCAGAAATGCTTTCTGTATTCCGTACTGGCTGCAGCTTTGCAGTTCAACAGTGTTGACGCGGACGATTACCACAAATTTGAGGATATGCTCGATACTTCCACGCTGTCCTACACTACTAACATCACCAAAATCGACAAGTTCAAAAAGGCAAACGATCTATCGATAAACATTATCGGTTTAGGCCACGAAGAGGAGTTACACCCGCTTCGTGTCTCTAAAAACTTGGACGGACTACCAATTGACCTTCTCTATCTGCACAGCGACAGCAATGATGATTTGGAAACCTTAAACACGCATTACTGTGCCATTACTGATGCAGCTGCTTTTCTACGATATAGAGGTTTGGGCTCCCACGCCAAGTTCTATTGTAGAAACTGTGTCGCCGGTTTCAGAAGAGATTGGATGCTCCTAGCCCATAGGAAAGAATGTGTCAAAATGAATCCCGTACAAGCACTTAGATTCAAAAAACCAGGAGAAAGCTCTTTCACATTCAGCCACAAACTCTTTCACATTTAGCCGTCAAAACCCCTTCTCCCAAATCATATACGGAGATTTTGAATGCCTCCTTCACCCCGGCCAGATCGCTCAACCCGATGCTTCGACAAGTTCAACAACCGAAATCCATCAGCACCTTCATTGAAGTTTTGACTACGTTCTAGTGAAAAACGACAGGAAGATTATACGTCACAAGTACCACTTGGGAGAAGACGCTGTCAACATATTTGGCAAAGCGAGCGAAGCGTAGCCTATAACCTACACCAAATTGCAAAATGTTGGTCCGTCCGTTGGTTGCACATTTTTAGTCTGGGTGGAGCCCAAACGAAAGATCAGACTGGAATGAAATTTGGTACAACGCTTGATACCCGAATTAGTATTGCTGAGCCACAATTTGCCGTAAATCAAACAACTATTACTGTAGAAATTTTAAAATTTTCGAATTTATTTCTTACACTCGCCATTGTAAATTTGGAGTCGTGATAGTTAAAGGGATATACCTCCCAGCGCTATTTTTCTCTATCCTCCACATCAAGTACGGCCCCAAAGGTCTATTTCCTTTCCCTTGCTAAAAATCCTTTTTAAAATGTGGCGTCTATGAGATTTTCTGTTGAGTATAATGGAACTTTATTTACTAACGACCCGTAACTAAATGATGCTTTGCGCACGTACGATAATCATGACGTTTCATCTCTGTGTGTACATACACTAATTTTCTAATACCATGAGATCTAAAATCTAACAGACTAATGCGGTAAAAATTAAAATTAATTCTTCCAATAGATCGCCAAAGCAAAATTATAAGACACTAGCCTAGAAAATTATAAATTGTGATTTTAAAATACGAGAATCATTCTAGTTTGTGACGACACAATCGTTGACTTGATTCTGTCTCGTGTACTATTCACAAAGCCAACCGAGACAGCAGCTATGCGAGGAACGCAGCTACCACCGCA
Organism: Lithobius niger; assembly: GCA_023313725.1. Lineage (NCBI taxonomy): Eukaryota > Metazoa > Arthropoda > Chilopoda > Lithobiomorpha > Lithobiidae > Lithobius > Lithobius niger. Next base: position 29,922 of record JAHWFP010192937.1, read on the forward strand.
GCTGACCTTGGCACTGTAATTGTACTGATGATGATCTGCGCGTAGCTGTAATTTGGCACGTGGAATGTTATAATGCAGCCGGGTGTCCCTTTAAGGAATTCCGACGAAGCATAAACCATGCTAGTAGTAGTCAAGTGAAGTTTAAAAAACACAACAAATTAAATTTTGATTGCTTTTTTCTAGCTAATAATTTTTTTTCGACGTAAATCAACGAAATAATAACATTTGATGCTTGCATTTAACCATTACAGTAACAAACGCAACCATAAAAACAAAATGATTCCATTAACGACACACGTGAGTTTCATATGAAACAAGAATGCTTTGGAGATTATTCAATTCAACATGGCAACGAAAGTGGTGCCTACACTAGCGTTGGGAATCTCGAATATGAAACTTGAAATCATCGTATCAAGGCCAAGCGGTATTATAAAACGATATTGACATCAGACGAAACACGAAAGTACGAAACACGAAATAATAATATGCCCACCTCTCTCAATTCCTGGTTGACACGGTAACGTGAAGATTCGAAACCAAAACCGTGTTGCATCGAATGAAGGAATAGGCTTAATCTCGAACCACTGTTGTAAGCTGCTACTAACGAAAGTAAATCGGAGATAAATATTAGGCCTAAACGCTAATAAATTAGACCTAAAACCTAAAACTAGGTCTAAAATCTAACACAATTTTAATCTAAATTGTGATGGTTATTTCTTTCAGATTATATAATAGAGATCGCTATTGCAGTCATAGAGTTAGGAAATAATATATTATCTTGAGGTGTGATAGAGGTGTGCCAGCCTAACATTTTCGTTGGTGGCGGTGTCAAATCTTATACCAAAGCAGTATTGTGAACCTTTTATATCTTCTGACTATTGTTAAAAACTATCGTACTAATGATTGTTTGGCTTGCAGTTCAACGCTTTATTACGTGCTGTTTTATTTTTACTCGCGGCGATGGCCCACGTCTTCAGTGTTGGCTGCGAAAAGAGGCTACAAATAACTAAACAAAATCTAAATGCTGGATCAAACGAAAGCTTAACGTAAATTTGACACCTAACATAGGCCTACATTAAAAGAAGGCTAAAATAAGAAAAAGGCCAGCAAAGAACAGCAGTACGTCACACCAAAAGGCAAACAGCCCAACAAAGCCCATTAAGTATTGTACCCAGATTTTTAAGAATTATTAACAAATGTGGTATCATCATTAAAATAAAAACTAAATATAAGTTTGAAATGAAGATTCATTCGCTCCGCCTACAATATGCCCAAAGCCTGTTTCCTAGTTTATAAATGTATAGAAGAAGAAGCTCGATATTAAGCGTACCTGCTGAAAAATGCAAAACATCTCAACCTTATCCGTCCGAAGATACCGATTTCAAGAATGCCTTCGTTTGCCATTATTGCAGGAAAGCCTTCAAAAGTATTACCAGAAAGCAAATATCGATGGGGAATCTAAAGTACGGCTCATCGACAATAAAGTGAGGAATCATTGCAACATCAGCGGGAAATACAGAGGAGCTGCTCATCCAAACTGTAACCTAACCGTTCGAGAAAGAAAAACAACTCCCGTCGTGTTCCACGGCCTGGAAGGGTACGACATGCACCTTCTAGGACCTGCAGTCCATAAGTTTCAGGGGAAAAGTACATGTTATCGCTCACAACAACGAGAGGTTTCAGACCATAAAAATTAAGGATCAAGTCAACAAGATAATCCTTCGCTTTATAGATAGCGTCAACTTCTTAAACGCTTCTCTGGACACTCTAGTAAAGAACCGTACAAACGACAATAGTGGCTTCCCCATCCTCGAGGCAGCGTTAGACTATGGATTGAAATCTGTGTGGTGTACGGAGGAAACAACTAGGGAAAATGTGCTGAACCTGTTAACACAGAAGGGCGTTTACCCATACGAATATATAAGTGAAATATCCGTTTTCGACGAGAAAGATTTATCGTCGAGACACTCATTCTATTCCTGTTTGAAAGACGGGATGCTGGCGGGAAACAAGTACGTGCAGGCGCTAAACCTCTGTCAGAGAATGAAATCAAAAGTATTCTGTGCCTACCACGAGATATACCAAATGACCGACGTTTTCCTGCTAGCCGACGTCTTTCAAGACTTGCGAAAATTAAGCCTTGAAAACAACAAGCTGGACCCATGCTATTACATATCCACTCCAGGATTCAGATGGGCAGCTCTCCTTAGGATGCAGGAGCCCGAATTGGAGGTATTTGTGCACATCAGGAAGCACCATCTTATATTTTCCGGCACCAGAGGTGGAGTTTTGTTTGTCAGAAAGAGACATTCAAAAGCCAATAACAAATACCTGCCTCGTTGCGTCCCTAACAAACCCTCCCTGTATATAATGTACTGGAATATGAACCACCTCCACAGTTTGGCCATGTGTGCTTATCTCCCTTACGACACGTTCCATTACCTACGCAGGTAGGAGATCAGAACTTTGGACGTAGACACCGTACCGGACCATGCCAATGTGGGGTATATATTGGAAGTGGACCTCGAGTACCCCAAAGAGTTACACGACGTGCAGAACGATTATCCACTAGCTCTGGAGAAAATCAACATTGGAAAGGAGCCGATTTTCCCTTAATATCTGAATCTGGCGAAAGAATAAACCACAACATCAAGTCCTCCTCCAACACCAAACTTGTCCCGAACTTTCTGTACAAGAAGATGTACATCCTTTACTACAGGAACTTGAAATTTTCTGCCAGCCAGACTAGTTTTTTGGCATATCCAAAGAGGCATAGCCTTAGATGAATGACCATAGATGAAATCTTTCATTAAATTCAACACCGCAAAAAAGCAAGAAGCGACCGCTCCTTTCGTTAAAGACTACTCCAAATTGCTGAATAATTCGGTTTTTGGAAAAACCGTGTAGAATAGCAAAGCTGCCTCGACGTGAAGCTGTGCACCTACCAGAAAACAGCGCTGAAATATACCTCCCAACCGCACGCCGAATCCTTCAAGATCCAAAAGAAACCCTGGTGCAACTCTATTACCACGTTCGTAGCACGCTTTTTGCTCTTCTGACCTACTCCGTATTTACTATACTGGAACACCACCCAAACTCTTCATGTTCGAGTTCCACGACGAGTACAATAGGCCGAAGTACGAAGACCACGCCAAAATCCTTTTCACTGACACGGACAGCTTCTGCTATGAAATCAAAATGGAGGACATATACCGCGACATGCTCGCTGACAAAGACCGTTTCGACAAGAGCACCTACCCGTCGAATCATCCCCTCTTGTCCGGCACAAACAAACAAGTGTTGGGGAAAATGAAAGACGAAATAGGCAGCATCCCCATCTTATAGTTCATCGGAGGTCAAAAATGTACTCTATTAATACTCTGAAAAAAGTGAACATAAAGAAGGCCAAGAGCATCCAAAACTCGTTCGTGAAGAAACATTTGAGCTTTGACGATTACGAAGTGGCCCTAAACTCCGAAGCACCTCCGCAGAAGGGAAGCTGGGCCAAGATTTCCAGCTTCGGCCAACAACTGAGTACAGTCAGAATATCCAAATCCCTCCTCTCGCCGTAGGACAACATGACGTATATCCTGGACAATGGGGAAGATACTCTAGCTATCGGTCACTACGATACCGGTGCTTGGCACGAATACGCGAACGATTTCGACTCGGACGTGGACGTGATGAGTGACGAGAAGGAAGAGGAAAAATAATTGTCCATCCAGTTTGAAGAGCAAGAAGCTCAAAAATTGACCGACGCGAAAATAGCTGAGGAGAACGAGAAGGCCATCCACTGGTTCTCCGTATTGGAGAAACGCCAGAGAAAGTTGAAGGATTTTGAGGCGTGGAAGAAGGAGATTAGAAAGAAAGACGCCGTCAGTAAGAAAAAAGATCGCACGCTAGAAACGGAAGCGCAGAGAGAAGCTAGGTTTAAGAAAATGGCTACTAGTAAAACAAAAACTCAAGCTGAAGAAACGAAGGAGCAGAGCGGCAAGACTAGTGAAAAAAACCGCTAGTAGAAAAAATTCTAGAAAACGAAACGGAGGATGAAAGATAACTTAGATTGGGAAAAAGCCGAGCTCGTGAGATCAGATTATGATGCTCTTCGAGCCACGGGGATTTAGGCCTACTGGGGAAACCATGTTAAAAAAACGCACCATATGCTTTACCTCCTGGGTGTTGTTGAAAGAAGCAATTTATTTCTTAACCTCATTTATCACACTTTTGAGATGGTGTTCTTACAATGTGAATGCTCATGAAGCATTTGCACGAGCCCTTGGATGATGTCACTTCCGTTCACATGACTTCCGGTGTTACCTTCACACTTGGAGGTACCATAAGGGCACATTTATGCAACAAAAGGACACATTTAAGCAGCATAAGGGCACTAAGTTAACAAAAAGTCGCACCCCCATTGATGACCTTGGCCAATCCAGCGCGTGGGAAGCGAGAAATGGAAATCCCTCTTGCAGATCGACGAATTTCACCGAGCGGGAAGTGGACACTCCCATCCAGATGAATGAATCCCAGCGCGTGGGAAGCGACTCCCCCTCCTCCAGATCGATGAAAACCCGTGCGCGGGAAGCAGGCCCCCCTTCTCCATATTGACGAAAAACCTGCGCGCGAGAAGTGGCCACCCTTTCTTCTAGATCAATGAATTGCAGAGCGCGGGAAGCAGGCACTCCCATCCAGTTGAATGAAATTCCGCTCACGGGAAGCGAGGCCCCCTCATCCAGATCGACTAATTTCCTCATGCAGGAAGCGATTTTTGTTAGGTTGCATAGGCGGTATCAAAAAAACACTTTCCTATCCTCCTCATTGATCAAATTCCGCGTGCGGGAAGTGGGCCACCTTTGTCCAGATTGACGAATTTCGGAAGCGATTTTTTGCTTGAGGATCTATTTGTGCAAGTCATAGGAGGTAGCAAAAAGCACTTCCCTCTACCCTCCTCCAGATCGACGAAAATGAAAAAAAAGGATTTCCCCCCTTCCTCCAGATCGACAAAAACCCATGCGTGGGAAGAGGTTTTTTTTCGGGTGGGGTGGGTATGTCCTCATATCGCACTTCATCACTACTATAACTTGCTAGAATATTTAATATACAGTATTTTATTATCAATTGTGTCAAAAGCCTTTTTCTGATCAATAGAGATTAGGCTAACATGATAGCTATTATCTAAAGTATTAAATATTTTATTATTAATGGCATTTAGTTCATTTATTATACCAAGCCCCTGTCTAAATCCATATTGAGCTTTATTCAGAAGTTTAAGTTTATTTAAGAAATTGGAAATGAAATAAGCATAATATTTTTCAATGATTTTATTAAGAACTGGGAGTAAAGCAACTGGCCTGTAATTACTCTAAAGATTTTATTTCATATTTTTTTATAGGTCGGTCTTAAACTTGTTTTTTAGGCTATAAGGCCAAATTTCAGAATCAATAATTGCGTCAATAAGTATCTTCAAGAATTCTGCAGTATTTTCCTTATTATTGACAAAATGTTCCAATAAAAAGCCATCTATCTACAAGATTTTTAAAATTTAAATTTAACATAACTGTGATAATATTTTATTTGGTTGGTTTTACGACTTGAAAAGAGTTAATACATGAGGTTGTATTTCTTGTGTTTGAAGTTTTATTTTTTTGTTTTAGAATCATTATCCTTGTTGTTGTTTTTTTTGTAGTTTCATTAGTCATACTTATTGGGCAAAGTATTTCGCAAAATTGTTACAAAGCATTTGTGCATTATTTTCTTGGACATTTTTTTATTTGTTGATCTAAATTACCATTTTTTTCTTACCGAGTCCACATTATTGTATTTTTTATCTCAATTTTTTTTTACCATCATGTTTATTTATTTCAAAGAATATTTTGTAGTATTCTGCTTTGGCAACCAGAATTTGTTTTGTAATATTTTTCTTAAGTGTTTTATATTTTGTTAAGTCCTTTATTTTAGCAATGGTATTCCAAAGTTTATTCTTTTGAGTAATTATTTTATAATACTATTAATATAATACTTTGCTTTATTTCATTTTATGCTACAGCAACAACGACACCACAAATCTATTCTATATAATGATGTATAAAATTATGTATGTGAAGGCAAACCAAGCAGTGCTACATAAAAGTGCAAACGTTTGTATTTTTATGTAGCACTGCTTGGTTTGCCTTCACATACTCTGTTATTGTCCTTTTTTACTCCAATATAAAATGATGATTAATACAATTAATACAAATTAATACGAAAACAAAAGCCAAAACCTATTATACAAAAGGAGACGCACGAATAATAATAATAATAATTTTTATTTTTTTATTTATTGTGTTACAAAAGTACCCCATGAAGCACAATAAAATGTGCTTGTGTTTGAGGTACAATTAAGTCATTTGAAACAAGGTGTGAATTCGAATGTATAACAAAACAAAATTATAGAATTATGGTTCTAATAAATAAATAACTGCCTATATAACAATGTGTATCAATATGGTATTCTAAATACAAAGCATACATTAACACAAACGTAAAGTGAAAACAAAAATATGATTTTAAATATTTACAACATCATTGGTGAACAATCCATTTCTTCATTTCCCTTTTTAATGTAGAGTATTTATCAAGGAAAAAAAGCGTTTTGGGCAGTAGGTTAAAAACAGATGGCAAAACAAAATTACTGTTGCGTTTCCTATAATTGTTCCTAATTATAGGCAATTTTAATTGAAGATTGTTCCGGCGAGAGGAAATTATCTCTCTATCCAGAGAGTTAAACACTGGAAAATAGTTTTTTAGTATGATAACGTAATTCCTTAAGTTAATTACATTCATTATATTGTTATGCATGTATATTTCGTGAGTTGGGCTGTTCTTATTGTTTTTAAATAATATTTTCACTATTTTATTTTGAATACTTTGAACTCTTTTTATAAGATAGTCTGGGGCGAAGCCATAAAATTCAATCCCATATCGTAGATGAGATTCAATCAACGCATAATACACGATTTTCTTATTATTATGGTTTAAGATTGGTCTCAAAAGGTATAATTTTGGTATAATGCTTCTTAATTTCTTAATTAGTAATTCAACATGTTCACTAAATTTATAATTCGAGTCAATGGTCATACCTAAGTATTTAGCAACATTTACTTCTTTAATCTGAATAATTCTATTTGGTTCCTTAAGATAAATAATTTCTCTTTGTTTTAGCACCGTATGTGGTGTCTTCAAATGCATGAAAACTGTTTTATCTTCAGAATATATACTGCCTTATTAATGCTCCAGTCAGTAATTTTATTCATAGAAAATTGTAATTTATTCATCATCTAATTATAATCTACATGAATATATAGTAGAAAGACATCATCAGCAAAAGTTTGGTTATTGTTTTTATCAATGTCACGATCAATATCGTTAATGTATATTAAAAATAATATAGGTCCTAATATAGAGCCCTGAGGTACCCCATCCTCACATTTTAATGCGTCACTCTTGTAATTATCAATTTTTACTTTACTAGTTCTATTTTGTAAGTAGCTTGAGACAATATTCAATATTTTACCCCTGATGCCACATATATTACGTTTTTGTAATAGAAGTTTTCTGTTAATTGTATCAAAAGCTTTCTGTAAATCAATAAGTACAACGCCAATATAATTTCCATGGTTTAAAGCCATTGTTAATTTGTCATTTAGCTTTTTAAGTGATTCAATAGTTCCTTTATTCCTTTGGAATCCAAATTGGTTTTTAGATAAAATGTTAAATTTATTCAAAACATTTTGAATTTGCTCAGGAAAAATTGTTTCAACAATTTTGTTAATTGCTGGCAATAACGCAATTGGTCTATAATTGTTTACATCATTTTTTTGGCCTTTTTTGTAAATTGGTCTTGATATTTGTACTTTGAGCTTATCAGGCCAGATTTCTAAGGTTATTATGGAGTTTATATGTGGTATAATAAAATTTAAAGAATTTTCAGATAACAAGTGTGTGATAAATATTCCATCATCACCAGCAGATTTTTTTATTTTAACTGATCTAATGATTCTTCTCATATCTTCCTTATTAGTTTCTTGAATACACATGGTATTTTCGTTCTTAATGCAATCAACAATCTCTGTAATGTCTTCTCTGTTATATCTAGCCTTGAGATTTGCAGCTTGATTCACAAAACTCTCAATAAACTTATTACAGGTATTAACAATAGTCGAGTCTGCAAAGTTTTTCCTTATAAAGTCGTCAATACTGTTTACATTAGATCCAGTTAGTTCACTAATCTGTTTCCACATTATTTTTTTATCTGCATTTTGTTCAATCGTCTTTTTGAAGAACTGCAACTTATCTCCTTTAATATTCTTGTTCACCAGATTCTTAAGTTTCCTATATGTGGTTTTCAAGAGACTATCACTTGGATTTTTTAAAATTAAATTCCATAAATTATTTTTTTCATTAATTAAGCAAACAGTATTTTGGGTTATAAATTTTTTTCTGGGCACCACTTTCTTATTAATGTCACACCGAATTTTATTTGATCGTAAATGCCTAATATTCTCTTCTCAATTTCGACATACATTTTAACAGGACATTTAATAAGTTGGAGAAAATTCCAATCAATTTTTTCAAGTGCCAGCATAATTTTCCTGTCATTATAGAAAAATGTATGGTTTTCTTTAATTTTTTTAAACTTACTCAACTTATGTGTATCAATCATCACGGCTGTCATATAATGGTCCGCAATTTAATTTTTTATGGTTATTCCGACATTGTCTTTAAAGGTTCTTATAAATGCATGATCAATACAAGAAACTGTGATTTTATCACGAACTTCTTCTCTGGTCGGAGTATTAATTCGACATTCAAAGCCGTAACTAGCCAATACATTTTTATATTTTTCTGCACCATAGATCAAAGTCTTATCCTCGCCATAAAGGTTCCGTCCTTCCAAGATATCTATATTAATATCACCCATTATAATAACATTATCCTTATCATAATCCTTTAATTTAACCCAAGCTATTTAATGAAATTATTAATGTTAGTAGATGGTTGTCTGTATAATAAAACCTTTCATCATCCCATATAAAATCTATTTCAATACCATCATTTTCAATAATTAGTTTAATGTTAACTGCTTCAAAAGAAATTCTGTCATTTACTAGTACCGCCAGTCCACCTCCCATGACTGTCGTTTCTCGTGTATTCCAAAATGACGTATAATTTTTTAACTTATAGAGTGAGGTTTCATTTTTTTAAATACTTATCTCAGTTAATAATATTATATCCCAGTCAATTTTCATATTTTCAATTTCGTATTTAAAAACGTCCCAGTTTTTTCTCAGGTTCCTTATATTGACATGTATTGCTTTAATTTGGTCACCAACAGCTTTAAAGTTGGTGTCAAGACATTGTGTTATTGTGTCAGTCTTATCAATGATCAAATTAACTGGTTCGTCATAGATCATCATTTTGGTAAATCACTTTCACATCTAATTATCAGAACATTTTTGTCAGACTCATTTCTTTTCATTGCAATTTTCCCATTTCTTACCCATACATATTTATAGTTATTTCCTTTTGCAAAATCTTTTGTCATCCAAAACATTTTTTAAACTATGGTGTAAGATGTTCATTTACGTATATTCTTTGACTATTTCCGTTTTGAAACACTGTGTCATTTGAGATAATGGTTTTCTTTGCCTTGATCCAGATGTCCCTGTCTTCTCTATGCTTAAATTGGATCACAATTGGTTCATTCTTATTTTTGTCTCTTGTGGGGATTCTGTGAGCTTTTTCAACTTGACACTCATTGTACTCATCAATTCTTAGTTGGTGTGCAATCCTTGCAACTGTATCCTTGAGGTCTTCGGTTTGTACCATGTCCACACCAAAAATTTCAATGTTACGATTTCTCTGATATTGTTGCAATTCATGCTGTTCGATTTCCATTTTTTTATTGTTTCATTTACTGCTTTACAGTTTTTATTCTCTGCTTCGACCAGTTGCAACCTGTCTTCTACCGCTTTAATAATAATAATAATAATAATAATAATAATAATAATAATAATAATAATAATAATATAACAATAATAATAATAATATAATAATATAATATATAGCTTTAATCATTTGTACATGACATGTAGGTACATGGTGGACAAAAGGCACGAAGTCAAAAGACTTGTGTGTGCAAGCAACATATTAACTTCACAAAGTTGTTGATCCATAAGATCCATTACATGTTAATAAAGATAATATGACACAAAGACGAAAAGTAGTATGAATTATTAACAAATAAATAAACTTATAAATTTCAAAGACAATACATCTCTATACATACATAAACTAAGTTGTTTTAAGCCAATGTTTGATTTCCTTTTCCATGAGTTTATAATTTGTAAGACATCTAAGTTTAACAGGTATTTTGTTGAGGTAATTTGGTATCATGTATGAATGGTCCCTTTTGCCATACGAGTTTCTCCATAGTGGTTCACAAACCCATATATTATTACCTCTAACAGATCTCTCTGTCTCAGTCCTTTTTTCTGTTTTAAAGTAATTTTTCCTTATTATTTCAAAGCAATGTGACTGATTTACAGTTAAAAAGTTAAAGTGGTTGTAAATATCTTTGCTACTTTTTAGTTTTCCATTTTTAAAAAGAATTTTAACGGCCTTGTTAATTACTTTTTGCAACTGTTTAATGATTGATTTTGATGTAGATCCATACAGGGTAATTCCATATTTCACAGTTGTCATAATCAGGGATTCGAAAATCATTTTTTTGTTTCTAACATCGAGAACATTTTTCACATTGTAAAGACTTGGTAGCATTTTCCTAATTTTTATTGTTAAGTTTTCAATATGGCTGTAGAATTTCCAATTAGTGTCTATATCAAGACCTAAATATTTGGTCTTGTAAGTTCTTTCCATTTTTTTACAACCACAGTTTCCCGTTTCAATATTACAGTTATCTTCACAGATAATAATTTCTTTAGTGATGTCCTTCATGTGAGATGTTTTTAAAGGTAAGAAGCATGTTTTTTCCTTATTTAGTATAAGGTCGTTTTGTAGCAAATAAATTCTCAATTTGTCAAAATCCTCTTGCAGATGTTTTATCATTTTGCCATCGTTAACATGTATCGATAGCAAGAAAATATCATCTGCATAAAGAACAATTTCCGTTTTCCAATTAATATGTAAGAGGTCATTGATATAAATAATGAAAAGAAGTGGGCCCAATACAGAACCTTGTGGGACTCCATGTGTTATCGCTTTCCAGTTACTATTTTCCTCACCAATTTTTACACTACATTGCCTATTTGTTAAATAACTTTTTAAAATGTTGTACATTTTACCTCTTATTCCATGTTTGTGTAGTTTCTCTAAGAGAATATCGCCTTTGAGAGTATCAAAAGCCTTGCTTAGATCGATTAGCACTGCACCAGCAAATTTCCCATTATTGAGAGCTCTTGTGACGTTATTATTAATATTTTCAAGTGCATTAATTGTACCAGTTCCTTTTCTAAAACCAAATTGTTTGTCATCTAAAGTTTTATATTTGTCAAGAAATTTCTCAATTCTTGTTGCAAAAAATTTTTCAATAATTTTATTAAGTATAGGAAGTAGTGAAATAGGTCTATAATCGTTCATGTTTCCCTTATCTCCCTTTTTATATATCGGTCTAATAATTTGTTTCTTAAGCGCATCAGGCCATATTTCACTTTTGATTATACAATTTATCAAAATCACCATAAATTCACATGTTTTCTCTTTTGTAGCAATAAAATGTTCAAGCAGAAAACCGTCGTGTCCACTCGATTTCTTTGTTTTCAATGAGTTAATAATTGCAATTATATTATAATAATTAGCATCTTGTATTTCCATTGTATTTTCAACACTAAATTTTTTTTATGTTTAATACTTTCTTTAATCTTTTTGTTTTTACGGTTGTTTAGTTTCAGTTCTTTTAGGTCATGATCAATATTAGGTACTTGTTCCTGAAAGTTTTGTGAAAAATCCTCACATATGTTCTTTATATTTCTATTTTTAAAATTTAGAATTATTTGTGAGTCAATACTTTTTTTTTTACTTTCTTTTCCTAAAATAGCATTTATTTTCTGCCAAGTTTTTCTACCATCATCTTTGTGTATTTTAAAAAAGTTGTTGTAGAAGTTTTGTTTGGTATCACTTATTTCTTTTTCTACATCTTTTTTCAACTTTTTATACTTTTCAATTTCTAGCTTGTAACTATTTTCGTCTCTGTTTATATTCTTATCAATCTTTTTAATTTTATTCCACAAACTATTTTTTTCATTTACTTTTTTGAGTAGTTCTACATTCATCCATTCTTGTCTTATGTTATTTTTCCCATTTGGTTTACCTTTTTTTTCTCTGGTGTTTTTTATGTATATTTCTGATATGCATGTATTAATTATATTATAAATATCATTCGGGTTTTTTTTTTCTTTCAGACATTCCCAGTTTATTTTATTCAATTCATCAATAATTTTAATATTGTTTAATTTTTTGTACCAAAAATTGTTGTTTAAGTTTGTATTTTTATTTATTTGATGGTCTTTTATTTTGTCACTAAAACCAGCAATGGTATAATAATGATCTGCCAGTTTAGTAGTAATTACAGCACTTTTGCAGTTTAAGTCTGTCAGTTTAGTTATAATCGGTCAAGGCATGAACTCGTCAATGTATTATTTCTAATTTCTTCTCTAGTGGCAGTTTCAATTTGTTGCGTATAACCTTCAGATGCAAAAATATTCTCAAACTTATTAATATCACTTTTTTCGCATTCATTTTGTGTATCATGAAGTACATTAAAATTAAAGTCTCCGAAAAAAATTTTATTAGTAGTTTTAAGTTGATTTTTATGTTTAATGAACTTTTTCATTTCTTCAATGTATTTTCTCCTATCAGATGATGGTTTTCTATAGCAGACACAAATGTTAAATTTTTTGCCCTCACAATCCATGGTCAAATCAAGTGAGTCATTTTCGCCAAATTTACATGCTTGACACTTAATATTTTTAAAGACATTGTCCTTAAGAAAAACTAAAATCCTCCACCTCTTTGCTTCTGTCTGCACACATGATATTTGTGTATTTACAGAAATTATAATAATCAATTTCATTTGTGCTTATATTAATTTCAGTTAATATGATCACATCCCAACAAGTTTCACTCTTTTTTAGGTCAGTAACCAAATTTTCCCAGTTTTTCCTACAACTGCGTATGTTTACATGTAAACACATAATCATTTTTGCAAAAAGGTGCTTTTTGCCCTTAAATTCATCAAAACTTTCAAACACAACATTTTGCTGCTCAAAGACTTGCTCCATCTACGGTTCCACTTGTTTCATTAACTTTCGTTGAACAGTTTATTGCTTTTTGTTTAAGCAGGTCAAGGTCATTTTCACTTTTTATGACAAACACATGTTTTTCACTTTCGTTTTTCCTAACTTGCACTTTTCCATCTTTAAACCATACATATTTGTATTGATTTTTTAGTTCTTATTTTGATTTCCACAAAAGTTGTTTATAGAAAGGAGTCATATGCTCATTTATGTATATGATGTTTTCACTTCCTTCTCCATATGCTTCTTTGTTTGTGACTTGCTTTTTTATTTTTTTCTTCAACCAAAGGTCTCTATATTCTCTACATTTAAATTGAACAATGATAGATTCTGGCCTATCTCTCTTTTTTGTAGGTATTCTGTGTGCCTTATCGATGTGCTAATCTGCAAAGCCTTCAATATTAAATGTGTCAACAAGGCAATGTATAGTATTCGCCATTTTTTCATTTTTAACATTGTCAATCCCGAATATTTCTATGTTTTTGTTGCGTGCATATTGTTCAGATTCATTTTGTTTTTGTCTAATTTCAGTCAAAGAAGTCTTGATGACTTTTGTTTCTTCAACTTCTTCATTTATCATGCCCTTCATTTTTTCTTCAATGAGGTCCATTCGTTTGGAAAGTTCTCTATTTTCTTTTTTTAATTCCGCATTTTCTTTCTTCATCTCCTCGTATTTATCATTCATAAATTTCATGCCTTCAACGATTTTTTCATTGTCCTTTTTAATTTCACTGAGGTTTTTTTCAATTCGAGCAATGGCTAGATCTCTTTCTGCTAGTTTTGCTTGGCTTTCTTCCTTATCAAGACCACCCGTTTTTTGCGTGTTTTGCTTTTCTTTTTCCTTCATGTCGTCTAATATTTCGTTTGTATCTTCGTCCTCTCCATTTATACTTATTATTATAATTGAATAATAATAATAATAATAATAATAATAATATTAATAATACATTTGATCCGAACGTATAGAGGCGATAGGAGATGCAAGGATTCGTCGGTGAACCTCTAACTGCAGACCCAGGAAAAAGTTCATTAGGTTTTCAAAGAATAATGCTCGGGGCAGAGAAGGAAAGGACGAAGGATAGAGATGGTTAGACGTGTCTTGAAGGAATCCAGCATTAGGGCGGTAACCAATGAATCATCAACAGAGTTCCTATCTGGTACTACTATGAGAGCAAAGAAGAACTTCTGGGAATTTTGAGAATATCTTGGAAGGACGAGCTTCAAACAGTTACTGAGAGGTTTAGTGAACAGGTTAATTTTGAAAAAATGGGAGTTCAAATGGGAGCACGGAAAGCACAGTCTTAAATATTAGTCCGCCCTCAAGCGCATCCAGCCTGAAAAGACGCAGTCATTGACTGTATGGCAAGGTATGCATGCCGGGCAACGCCTTAGTATGTTTCCTTTGAATGGCTTCAATCTGTTCAGTATCCTTAAGGAGGTTAGGTGACCAGACCTGACTAGCATACTTAAGCAGTGGCCTGACAAAGACTTTATAAGTCTAAATACCAGTGTTACGGTTTCCAGAGTTAAAACATCGACGAACCATTGCTGATCTGTGGCTGGCTGCTGCAGCAATAGAAATACAGTGAGTGGTGAATTTCAAATCGTTCTGAAACCAGATGACAAGATAGCGGAAACTGCCGAAAGTTTCCCACAGGTTGGAATCACCAATTATATAATTAAGGCTACTGGAAGATCTACCAAGAGCGAAACTGTGACATAAGAATGAACAAATTTTATACAACGCGTGGATTGAAATTCAGCTATGATATGGCATTGAAATTTATGGTTTAGCATCAGACTCTCTAATTCTAAGACTTGAAATCTGCAAATAAAATAGCACAAGTTTTCTTTGGAAATAAACTTATTAAAACAAAAGAAATTTACAAAAATCAAAAAATTCTGTCAGTGCTCTAGCTAAGAGACCAAATAATAATAACAGAATTATTTTGAGAATAAACATGAAAGATATAATGTTAAGAAACAGCAAAGATTAAGGACTAATACTAGACGACATGAGTTAACAAGGGGGATAAACAAATATGGATTAAGAAATAAAACTTACTATATACCGTTGATACTTAACCATTTAACACGGGACTTATTAAATTATCCAAGTATGAAAACCTTTAAACCAGAATGTAAAAAAAAATTACTTAATAACTAAATGTAGTAATTTAGTAGAATGAATGAATGAGTTAAGAAATTTAATGACTTAACTATATTACGCAGTATTATAATTAATTTGTTGATTGGATATATCTTATTTATTTTATTTATTTTTTCATGTATTTATGTATGGCTGCTCTTACAAGTTCGACATGAACTTCGAGCTTGTTCTATGCAAGAAATTATATTATTATTATTATAGGCGTAATGGCTTGATCAAATTTTTCTCTAATCGTGCATGAGTAATTCCAGATTATTCTTCATTCGTTCTGTTTGAGCAACTCTCAATGCTGCGTCTTATTTCCCCTTAAAGCATCACACTAATTGCTACTGTAGATGCGCCATGGTAAAATCGAGGGAGCACGTCATTATTGGCATTTTAACTTAGTTCCATCGGGTTACCGTAGTAGTTTGAAGTTCTCAACCTACGGTAGTACAATAAGGCATCATAGGCGAAGTACACCATGCATTTTACCATGGCACACACACAGTATGTGAATAATGTTATGCACTACAAGGTGAATTTATAGACTTTATTATTGAGCATTTCTAACTATATTGACCAACCGATTGAAACGAGAAAAATTTGGAACATAAATCTTTCTAACATTACACGTAAGAATTCATTCTACGCACCTTTGGAAAAACTGTAAAGGTAGCCATTCTGCTGGTTATGAATAATGATTGTTCACTTTTTTATGCTTCTCCAACAGCACGGCAATGTTGTACTTTTAAAGATTAAACACTTAATCCATCGATATCATGCTGCGTGACAACCTTTGAGTAAATTTAATCCAATTACCAGAATCATTATCATCATAAAACCACCTGATCCTCGGAAATAGCCACTAAAATTTCGCTGCTCAATTTCGCTGCAATTATTTTTAACCTGTTTCAGTTGCCCTTGATCTAAAGTGCTTGGTCGCCAACCACACGATTGATCATCAAAGAGGTGTCGCCTATCGCATTTCCGTTTTTAGGAAGTGATATCAGAACGAAATGATGGGCCATTTACATTAGACACTCATCGACCAGCAGTGTATCTTCATTGAATGAAAAAATATCATGAAGATGATATTTCCAGCAATAACCTACTAATGCTCTCACGTAACATCATGATTCCTTTGATCGTATCTTGGATCATATCTTGTAAACACACGCAATGAGTAACACAAGCTACACAGTAGAATCTGGCAACAACCTAAAACCTACACAATAACAAAACAGAAATTTCGTGTGATCAGCAGTAAAACAGATATCCCTCGAATGAAAACGTGGTATGAACTTTATCAGCCTATAAATTTTACCCAGGTTTCAAATTTTAAACTTTTGTATTTTTATACAATGACGACTTTATTCCGATTTTTCCAATGCCTACTGATGGACATAACCCATGTTGTAAATTCCACTTAATTTAAAATCCTACGCCATCCTACCTACGCCATCCTTTCGGCTTTCTCACTCGCTAAAGTAAGTCATCATTATTGTTATTTTTTTATTGTAGCAAGTAGAAATAGTTCAATGCACCCCAGGAGCCCGAGGTATTAAAGCATCGATATTTTACGTAATATTTTCTTACTGGCTTCCCTGTATCACACAACTACAGTTTTGTGGGACCAATTATAAAATTTTCGTGGTAGTAGTTTTAAAATCTGACAAAGAAGGTTTTAGGCTAAGACGTCTTATGAAAGCAAGACCAGTTCTAAATATTGCGTAATAAATTATCCTAATACAATTTTGACTGCATGCTCTGGTTGGTATTTCTTATTTACTCACAACACCTTCTTTGAGGTTCCAAAATCGAGTCGTCACAATGGTAATGGCTAAGTCAGTTTGCTGCATACTATTTATGAGCTACGTGTGTCTGGTCCCCGTTTTACACAATTTATATCAAGGAATATGTATGTGTAGGTGATTCTGATGCACATTGTTGTTGCAGTTGTCGTTTTTGTAGTTAATACATTTTGCTAACCAAACACTGCATAGAAAATGCCAAACTATGCATAAAAAGGACTTTATTAACACAATTTGCGTATAAATCATAACTTGCTTCTCAAGCAAGCTAAAATTTAGGGTAGAAGAACATGAGGTATGCAACAGCACTTGTGAACGAAAAATTCGTCTGCTATTGTCACCTGAAATATACGTAAATCTCTATAGCATAAAATTTTCTCCGTGAAAATAAGTAGAATTGTTTTATTGGTGATATTTGGTGATCCATGATGTTCAACCAATAATTTGACATCCATGATGCATGTGTTGTAAGTTTTTCGTATGTCAACTAGTTTAACTGTAGCACGATAATTTTTGCTTAATTTCACTGAACAAACTAAAATAATAAAAAACGTATGATGTGCGTGTTTGCTTCTGTGTGTGTTTGTGTGCGTGTGCCTCTGCACATCTTAAACCAAAGCACCTACAAAGATGGGAGTAGGACCACTAATAAAGGTAATTAAATTGTGCTTCCGTTAGGTCCATATTTGCCACTGTAACCTTGATTTTATAACCCTCAAATACGTGAAAAACACGGCAACAGTAACGTCAAAGTTTTTTTTTACCCTCATGATGTCATAGTTTGTTCATGCAAACGTATTATACCTGAACAAACTCTTCCTGATAAAACTATGACGTCATGTTTTGCATCAGTACGAAGTAACGAAAACGTGACATATCAAAATATATGTATCTCAAAATCAGTAGGAATTCAAAATTCACTTTGTTTTCGGGCCAGGTATTGGTGACAAAAAATATTATTAACTTTTGAAATTGCGGTTCAAAGTACAAATGTAGAAATAAACTTGCTTGCCAAACCAACGTATAAAGGACGACGTATTTTAAACCATACTGCATATAAAACTTAAAATTGGGTTTTGTGCCAAGTGACTGGTGCACGGAAAAAGGCAGACCTGTAGGGTTTAAAATATTATCAAATTTTAAAACACGGAAGTGCATAAATTGAACGAGCAGTCAGCAATTTCTACGTAAACTAAACCTTTACAGTGAGTTTCTCGCTTCTGTTGCAATCTTTCATTTCTTCTCACCTTCGTAGGGGCTGACGTCTGGCGCAAACGTGCAAAAAACAAACAAATCGTATATTTCGAATGATGTATATGAAATGCAGGCTTGCTGAAGACTGTGATGGGCTAACTGTGGGGAATAATTGCAATTAGTTTGCATCGAAGGCTCTTGAAAATAAAGAAATTACACGAAGCATGGATCAACAAAAATGGAGTGAGCGAAGCGAACAATATGGTTGGTTTAGTATTAAAAATGTGCGTTTCGTGTAATTAAGTTAAAAACCAGGGAGGGAACCGCTTCCACAGATATTTATTTATTTTAGAATTTGAATCAGAAATCAGACGTAAATCGATGTGAAAGTTTGAAATTAATTGGATCATAAGGTATGCTGGTACAGACAGACAGATACAGCCCAGCTCAACATTTCTACCTGCCGCAGATCACTTGAACACCAAAGGACTCAAACAAAAAACTGGGGCATACCAAAAACAATAAAAAAAGAGCAAAAAATGAAGCTATGTCAAAGATTGAACTGGTCATCAAATGAGGCTAGTTTCCAATGACTTTTGTGATTGTGCTAGTATGATACGCCAGATGTTTAGAAAATATGGTTAATAAAAGATATGAACGTAAATACAAATGAGATATTCATGTTTAAACAATAAATTGAAACAATCAAACGATTGTATAACACTAAAGAACAACATAGGAAATACTGTAAACTTTTAAGCTGGTTTGCAAGGTTACTTACTACGTAGTATGGAGATGACGAATAAGCTGAGGTGTATCCAATATCCATCCCATCATTATCGTCCAATGAAAGTGTCTCTACACACACAAATGACAAACTGTATACTACCAATTCCCACGCTAACGGATAAAAGTGCATTCGCATGGACTTCGTCACTCGGGATGAAAAAAGATTAAAAACTGCGTCAAAATGTCATCAGAGCAAGACTTACACTGGATCAAATTAAAATTTGTATAAAAAATTCCTAATATTTTTATTACAGATTTTTTTTAAATTTCTGATATCATGCACAGTGGCTTGTTCACATGATAAATTTTCGAAAATTGAAATAATAACATATGCTTAAGTAGGCTATCTTCAAAAACTAAAATGATCATAATTGTCAGCTTCTAAACCAATCCAGCTCTTAAAAATAACTGTCTAAAGTTACGTCACCCTTTCATTATGTGATTAAAGGGCACTTATGCTTGACTACCGTATTCCATGTCTACATGAACTGAAACTTTTCTACCACAGTTGGTAATTCCGTCCAACTTTAAACAAATAAACAGCTTTTTTAACAGTTGAAATGTTAGCCTATTTTTGTCGTGTATTAATTTAAACATGAGAAATATTGTAGTTACAAAAAAAACCACTTAAAATAGCAATAAAAACTACTATGTTCCGGGTTCTCGAGGACACTTTTTGCTGTAATTTTTATGCTTATAACCAGACACTCCACACAATAAGCAATCAAACAAAAGATCAAGCAAATAGCGGTTAAACAACAAAATCATATACATCGAGCTAAATGCATGAAATGTGGGAAGCCAGTCATTCTTAGCAGTACAAATCGAACTAGCTGTACAGCCTCCTTCGTATACCCCCCCTATGCCCCCAGTCCCATTAGCACTCCCTTAGGCTGACCAACCAATTCATGCAGACTGAGCTAA
>JAHWFP010192939.1:0-17121 GCA_023313725.1 Lithobius niger
GAGAGGAAGGAGAATACTGCCAGTTAGGAAAAATGTTACGGCCCCCCTAGGGACTTTAGCTAGGCTCCGTAATAAACTTATTAACTGCAACGGTCTTATAACGTCCATTTATTATTATCAGAATAACATTAGCTTTAGCTTAGCAGACGACACTCAGTGCACTTGGCCTCTGCCTCATGCACTTTTAATAGCTACCACATGTGGCCCTATCCAGATACTCAGTAGACATCAGTGGTCCGGCCCCAGAGCCAATCAGCTCTCCCTGCTACCGCAGCATCCAATTGCGCATCTTCAGCAATACAAAAGACCAGGATACGGCCCCCCTTTATAAACGACCTCCCTGGCTTTTTTCACTCTCTCTCCCGACGATTTTTGGACCTAAAAAGCCACCCGTCTCTGAACCGACCACCCCAGGATTCCCAGCCGGAATTATTCTGAGTTAAGTAACTTTTACGACCGGACTTAGCCGAATTTTGAAGGAGCTTCCCTCCTTTAGAGCCTAAGTCCGGTTCAGAGTTGAGAAAGGGCGCATCTCTTATAAGAGCCCCCTTTCTCTTATTTTCCCTTGGTCCGATTATTTTAGGAGTGCTTTAATTTAATATTACGAAGTTTAACTGATTTAAAGGGAGGGATAACCCTAACCACAAATAACTGAATAAATAGCTTTCGGATCGTAGAACTTGTGTGGACTCCCTTACTTTGCTCATTTATTGCTTTATGTGCTGTTGTTAAATTATTAGCATTTGTGCCGACGGTACGATTATTATTATCGTACCACTGTGTCTCCGTAAGATCTTACAATAGAAGATATTACGAGAGATTTACATTGAGATGAGGACAAAGGTGATGCTTGTGTGAAGGACAGCCTGAGTTCGTGGATGAGCATGCTGGTAAACCAAGAGGAATATCGGACAGAGATTGATGCGTCTTCAAAGAGACAATATGTGAGAATGCTTCTTTTTCTTGGCCTTCTTAATTGAAGAAAAAACCGGTAGCCATCGACGGGCGACGGACAGCGAGGCGATGGAGCGGCCTCGCTGTCCATCTTGCATGTTGGATAAGTCGTCATTTCATGGGAACAGACCATGGTGTAATCCGCTTGAGCGTGCGTTCGCTGTCCGAGAACTTGAAAAAAGGACTGCATGAAATGAGGACGGACAGGAGAAAAAACGGACTATTGCTCGAAGACAGGACAGAGACGATGAGGACGAGTTGGTAATCCAGTCTTGAGTGTAGGAATGGCTGTGTGATGATGATGTACTTGAATTGTCGTATGGCACGATCCATTAAGGCGTGTACTAATTAAGATGAGGACAGAGGCAGAACCTTGTTGAGAGAAGGACAGACCGAGTTCTTGGATGAACCTGATGACAAGTCGAGAGAAAATTCGGACAGATCGATGCGACAACAATTTTCGGATCGGCGGGCAACGAACTGAAAGGTGATGGGGCGGCCATCTTGTTTGCAGAATCAGTCGTCGTTTCTTTGGATCGGGCCATGACGTAGTCAGCTTGAGCATTTGCTGGCTGTCTGCGATCTTGAAATTCGGACAGCTGAAATCAGGACTGGGACAGAGCAAAGGACAGACTGTTGCTTGAAGACAGGATGGTGATGTGAGGAGAGAAGCGAAGGTAGACTTTTTCCGGCCACTGTTGGGGGGAAAAGATGGCAGGCCGGCCTCGCCTGAATGCTTTTGTAGAGGATCCTCGCGCATGTGCAGGATGGGTTACGCAGCTGGCAGTCTCTAAACAGCTTTAAAACTCCAGCAAGAGAAGCATACTTCACGGAAGAATGCTACAAAATTTCAGGTATTGTATATTTCTGAACAGTAATAGTAAAAGAAGCCACAGTCAAAAAAGCTGCAGAAAAAAGGTTTTCTGGTGAAATACGACCCAGCGCAACTGACCTAAAACCTGACTTAACATGTAACAAAAACACGAAAAACTACAACAAAATATAGACAAAACAATTCGGCTTTTTCATTAGGCTGTTTTCCCACCGCTTTTCTTCCTTTGGTTGTTTTTTCCAGGCTAATTTTTTTCATGTTTTTTTTTTTGCCATGCACCTTCAGTTCAAACTGATTAAACGTTTTCGAATACAGCAGATTCTAAGGATGTAAACATATTTTTGCAACATTTGTGGTTAAATTTAATTCAAGTAAAAGAAAAGTCGTGTACTGGTTTTCGAGATATAGCCCCGCCTAACACTGGCTGGTTTAAGTGCACTTGGATGCGATTTGTTTTTTAATAAGATTTCTCATAGTCTGGATTTTTACGAATCTGGAACTCTTTGCTCAGACGCAGCTAAAAAAAAAATAGAAAAAAAAATGGGAGAACAAAATGGGAGTTTGCACACTATAAAACCAAGTCGCTTAAAATAAACATATTTCAGACAGACATAGAAAAAAGTGTGTGGAAGTTTTAACTGAAAACTACACACATATGTTTTACAAAATTCGATGGGTTCCGTAGACTTTCACACTATTCAGATATACTTTAAATTTTTCTCCCATGAAGAACGACAGTGGATTATTTCCCTTCCTTCCCCACCAAGACTCAAATGTATTACAGTCATTTGAGTCTGTAATACATTGCAAACTTTTATCAAAACTGTGCTGGGATGCGTCAGGGTGCCCATTGCCGACGATCCCAGACAAGCACGGGAAGAGATTGGGACGAACCCTTTCAATGACAATTGATTTATTGGCTAGTGTCAAATAAGTCAACTGCACTGATGGAGGCCATCTTTCTCTTACTACGGGTTCGCCACCAGGTGGCGAGCGGGCGCTCGAGTTGGGGAAAGCCAGCCGTGCGAATGGTGCGTGGGTCCTAGAGGGCCTTGCACCTTCACACGCTCCCCCCTCTCCATAAAAGTGAGGCGTCGTCGCCCCAAGGTAGGATACCCGTTAACAAACTTACCCTACGTGGTCCTCCTTAAGAAATACAGATAACAAAAATTCATTTTAAAGTTACAATAAAAATTCGAATTGGTTCATATAGTCTAGGTCTTCGTTGCTGCGGTTGAAAACAAGATCGTTTAAAAAAAAAAAATTTAAAAAACTTCTCTTCGTTCTGCGCACTTCTTGGTTTTGTGCCCCTAGGGTGCGGCTTAGTTCATCAGGCACGGTTTGCACTGTTCAAGAAAAAAAATTCTTAATCTTCTTGCCCAAGCTTCTGGTTTCCGAGGTTGCGTGCAACTCACGACTGACTTTCAGATTTACTCAAGCTTGCACTTGTGCCCCGAGGGTGCGTCTTAGTTCCATTGCTGGTGTGGCACTCGTGTGTTCGTGTTGCAGTCGTGGTTGTTTGTACACGATGGGAAAAAAAAAACACTCACTATTGCGCCCCGAAGGTGCGACTTAGTTCAAAGGCCATAGTATGTGGTGTCGTGTTTGCGTCACAACTGATGCACTTTTGCTTCCCGAAGGTACGACTTAGTCTCTGGACTTCTCCATGGTCTTTCCCAGTTATCGAGCGATGGTGGTGGCACTTGCTTCTGCGTGGGCGCTGGGGTGATGAATTGGAGTTGCCCGACTTCTCCTGGTGATGCCTCTTTCACTACTGTGTGGCTGCTGCTGAGTCGTGGTTTTGGAGCCTTGTCTTTCGGGGATTTTGGATGTCGTTGCCCAACTTGTTTTTTAATTCCTTGCCTCTCGTCTTGGTCTTTCTTTGGTATCCAAATGTCTTGGTTCCTTTTTTGCTTTTCACTCGTGCCGTGGACGTCATTGCAGTGGTCTTTGTTCAACTCTTGACGTCTAGCTCGTCTTTCTCATCTCCCTGCTCCCTTACAGCCGCGCCCCTGCCGCCTCCTCCCTCTCCTACTGTGACTTGTACCTGAAGTAAACGTGCGCCTGCGTCTCTAGATCCCATCTGAAGCATTTCACCGTAGTTTTGAGGTGGACATGTGGCTGAGGCTGCTGGCTTGGTGTTTGAGTTGTGACTTGTGGTACCTGGCGTCTCGTGGTTGTCCCTCCTGAATAGTTACTATGCCGGTACTATTCTCGTCCTTGAGCCTTTGATTTCGGAAATGTTGGACTTCGTCTACCATCTTTCATGCTTTTTAATACCTTTCAGACTGCCATGGTCATTCTTAGAAGTGGTCCAAATGTCTCGCTCTTGGTTCTGTTTTGTGTTTCTCGGTCTCAGCTGTCGTTTCCAGTCATTTGGGTGCCGTTTGCCGTCGTGTCCCCCTTGTCTCTTCCCTTGCCTTGCCTCCCGTGCTCTAGCCGCCGTCTCTCGTGCCTACAGTTGGTTGCATCTCGTGGGCCAGCTTTCGTCTTGCATTCGTAGGGTTGGTGGGTATGCGAAGGTTTCCTTGTTTTCGCCAGGGTGGGCTTGGTTGCAATGGATGCCTCCCCCTTCGTCTTCCTCCGTCTTGTGGTGGTACGAGTCTTTGTTTGCTGGTTGACGTCTTTCGCCAATCAAGTATGTTGGTCCCTGCTTCACGCCTTGCATTTCTGGTTGCCGGTAGTACTAGTGCTTTCATGTGTGGGACCTTATGACTCTGAATTTGGTGTATTTCCACATCCATTTTGGTGGATTTCGGTTAATCCGTCGATTTTTGTCGTTTGGTGGCTGGTTGTCATGGGTACCGTTCGGAGCGGTACAGGTAGAGGCCTTGAGCATGACGTTTGCCCACTGTCTTTCTTGTGATTGTAGGTTGTCGTTACCTTTGTCGGCTTGACGGGTTGTCTTGCCATGTGTCAAGATGACCATGTCTGCTACTCTTGTTCTCTTGTTGCCTTGTCTGTCATCGTTGATGAGTTTGCTGTTGTTTCGGATGTTGAGTTGCCTGTTCATGACATTGCGGTCTGATTTTGCAGAATGCCACTTTGACTTGCTGCTGGTGTTCGTTAGTTTCTGTTCGATTTGGAGTTTGCTGGCGTGAAGTCGAACTTCTTCTTTCATTTGGAGCTTCAACTTCTCCCAGACTTGGTGGAAGTCGTCTCCGTTCGTTCTGGTTGGAGTGGTTGCAGCTTCGTCTTCGGATGGCTAAGGGACTTCCTTGCTTTTGTTGTTTGATTTCCTCTGCTGCCTCGCCTGCCTAGATCTCAGCGACTTTTTCTGTTTTCTAGTTTTGGTGTTGACGAGGACGTCAACGACTCTTGCTTCGGTTACCACGTCAGGAGATTCGGTTTGATTGATTCTGTCGCTGTTCCATTCGTTACCAACAATGTTCTCCCCATCGCTGTTGTAGACTGCCGTCAATTCATTGTCATCTTTAGGAGTTTCTGGCAATGATTGCTGTGCGTCGTTTTGCTGAGATGGAGTCAGCTCTTCCCCTGTCTGCCAAAAATTTTCGGTAGCTTGGGGTGCTACCTGATTGTTGGGGGTGCTATGCAGTGGCTTTTTAAACTGCACATCACTCCATTGCATTTGTTGAGTTGCCATACGGTTTGCGTTTGCCAAGCAGTGAATCTGTTGTTTAATTCTACCAATTGTTTGTAGAAATGCGCTCGCATTTGTTGAATCTCAGCTTCTCCTTGTTTGTTGATTTCATTTCTTAACTGTTGTGTGACGATGCCGGGTCGTCCCAGTGACGTAGCCACCCTGCCCGGGCTAGTCACCAAACGCGCAAGGCGTAATGTGACACCATTGATCTGAGAGTCTGGAGACAGCGTTACTTGGGAGAGAGAGCTAGAACCGAGCTGAGGCACCACCACGAGCTGGCTGATGCCTAAGTGCAAGTAAAGTATAATGAACGATTATAAGGTATGTGAGACCTCGTTTATTGTATGTCAGGGAGTGTAGGCTACCCGGGGGCACTCCTTGACATAATGGCGCCTGAAGCTAAAAATTATTGATGGACTGTGAGTATGAACTTTGCTCATGAGGGCGACCATCCTTTGTCCACGTGCAACACGTAGTGGCTGGCGTATCTTCATGAACTGTCTCCAAGAGTACCGAAACATGAACTGTTTTCCTGTGGCAAATTTGATTTCTTGATTCCAATGAACTGTTTCTGCGTCAATGCTGCGTTGTGAACCACCAGTGTGGGACGGCCGCGTCACAATTTTTTTTCTCCTCGCCATGTCGTTCCCTATTTCTTCCCTCCATTTCGATTTTCACCCGTTTCCCCCTATTCCGAGCCTCCTACGCATCCTTTTCCGAGCCCCCAATGCAACTCCCCGCATTCCTTTCCTCCCATGCCTCGCTTACCCCATTCGTGCAGCGAGTGCCTCTTGCTGCCGGACAGGCAGATTCCACGCGTCTCAAGTTACTTTCAGCAGCGCATGCGTCTGTTTACGTTTGAAAGCATGAAGGAAACCTGGCATCGCCTGAATACGAAATGCGGTTTCGCCGTTGTGCATGTTCTTTTCCCGTTCACAAAACCAACCCCACCCAAAATCGCCCCCCCCCCCCGCCACGTTGCCAGCAGTAGTCGAGCTGAAATAATGCCGTCAAGCCAGCTAGC
Source organism: Lithobius niger (assembly GCA_023313725.1). Classification (NCBI taxonomy): domain Eukaryota; kingdom Metazoa; phylum Arthropoda; class Chilopoda; order Lithobiomorpha; family Lithobiidae; genus Lithobius; species Lithobius niger. The sequence continues at coordinate 6,415 of JAHWFP010192939.1, forward strand.
ATACTGATTTTTGAGTGTACTGCGGCAGTGAGCTTTGAAAGTTAAGATTCCGTTTCTGGGTTTTGAGCACGCCAGTCGATCGTCTGATTTGCTGAGTGTCTGAGTGACCAAGAGAGTAATAAATTAGGGCGGAGCGAGCGCGGCCGATCGTGAAGGAAACGTCGGCTGTCACCTAATTTTATTTCAACGAAATGGCACACTCAGAATTTAAGATTGATGGAGACAGTCTCTCTAAACTGCTGCAAGAGGAAGCAGAATTGCGAAATTCATATTTAAGCCCGGGAAACGATGAGGGAGTGGGGACTGGAGCAGACGACATGAGCTTCACTTTTCCGCCACCAGCTGTCACTAGCTCCCCGCTACTGCCGCGTCGCTCCACGAACACGATGCTCGGCGCCGAGGCACCGCCTGCGCAACAGGACGCACGAGATGCGAACAGAGATTCGTTGGCCACACAACTTGCACCTCTATTAAAAGATTTATTAACGCCGTTGCATCAAGAGATAAGGGATTCAAAAGGAAAATTGAGAGATATGGAATCGAAAATTGATGACGTGTCTGACAAAACGCCGGCTCTACCAACGGCTGTGAACGTGAAGCAAGCGGCTTCGCCGTCACCAAACCTTTATCCCCGCGACCGCAAGTCAACTGCTGCGTCCAGTTTTAAAGCCAAAACACGCTCCAAGTCAGCAGATGGGACGCACAGAACACCTTTTCAGCCTTTCTCACCCACTAATATTTCGTGTGTTGATTAAAATTCAGTTACTCAGCCTCCAAGTACGCAGCGACAAGAGCACAGCACTCCACGAAGCTGTGCGGATCGGGTGCGTCGTCAGGACGAGTATCGGCGCATTGACGCCCAAGCCAATGGCAGTCCTTTTTTGGGTCAGCAAGGGTCTCAATCCAAGAGTGCTGCTGCAACGAGCAGCCAGGAGGCAACGTCGAGTGGATCGATGTCAGCACAGGCTCGTCAAGCATATGAGGAAGGGAGACAGTGGGACTAGTGGTTGGCCACTCCACCGCCATACCACAACTGCCTGCGCTGGGACCTCGACGTGGGTGGGGATGAGGCAGACCCCTGCACACTACGGTGTTGGCAACAGGATTGAAAAGTGCAAGGAACCTGGTGGTCGCCACGGTAAGGCATCTACCCTGTATTTGTGAGAGACTGCTGCGACAACATGTAATGAGCTCCGCTTCATGTGTAACCTGCCGACCTCCCCAGGTGTTATGAGGGCCCTTCTTTAAGTGATAGAGGGGTCGGCGGCGTTCTCGGAGTTTTAAAGAAAAGAGGCACGGTTGTGGGCAGTCGCGAGGGAGATGTGCTTACGAAGTATGCGGCATGGCGCAGGAAGAACCCTGTGACACTGAGAAGGACTGTGCAGCTGTTTGTTTCCATCCTCATCACCGACGACAAGCATCACCGACGACTAGGCAGTGCATGCACTGGGCCGAAGACAACCTGGACTGCGACCTAAACCTGAACCTGCCTGCCACTGCGACCTGTGCAGTGCAACTCCATCATGGACTAAGCCGTGCTCTGCAAACACGCACGTGAAATTCATATAGCGCTTATGCAGCGCGGTTATTTGTATTCGGTGCACCCAAGAACTGTGCAGTGCGGGCGAACAGCACGATCCGCTTATGCGGCACGGTTAATTAGCTACCAGTGCGCGAGAGAAGAAACAGTGCTCTTCGTTCATGCATGCGAGACACGAAGTGCGCTTATGCGGCGCGGTTAACGATTTTTTAAAATTTTTTATACCTTATCACTGTATTCTCATTTATTCTGTATTTTATCTTGTAGCTTTGTATTCATCACTAGTTCTGGTATGGTGCAGCTCTGGAGGGTGGAGCCCTGTGACGATGCCGGGTTGTCCCAGTGACGTAGCCACCCTGCCCGGGCTAGTCACCAAATGCGCAAGGCGTAATGTGACACCACTGGTCTGAGAGTCTGGAGACAGCGTCACTTGGGAGAGAGAGCTAGAACCGAGCTGCGGCACCACCACGAGCTGGCTGATGCCTAAGTGCAAGTAAAGTATAATAAACGATTATAAGGTATGTGAGACCTCGTTTATTGTATGTCAGGGAGTGCAGGCTATCCGGGGGCACTCCTCGACAGCATAATGAATCGGTTCGATCTCACCTTTCGTACTTTTGATTTTGAAGTGATTGATGGGTTGGTGGTTGCCACCATTTTCCTCACTTCGTGGCCACGTTGTCCTGTCAGTGGTGGGCCCCTCGCTGAAATTTTGGGTAAAGTCAGACTGTTGGGCGCCAACTCTTGCTTTGGTTACCACGTCGGGCACCAACTCTTGCTGGGATGCGTAGGAGTGCCCATTGCCGACGATCCCAGACAAACACGGGAAGAGATTGGGACGAACCAGAGCCACCTACAGTAAAGGCCGGATCATCTGTGCCTCCCACAATGCTCCGCTAAATGGCGAATCAAATAACGACGCGGCAAATTTGCCATGTGGCGTCATCGGTTGATAGAATTTGGAACCCCCTTCGGTTAGTTTGAAATTTCGCCGCTTGATGTAGATATGGCAGCACCTAGCAAACTTGCGCTTCCATGTATGTCAATGGTTGATTTTACTCACCTAATTTGTCTTGATCTGATTCGGCTTTTACTGTAGGAGGCTCTGGACGAACCCTTTCAATGACAATTGATTTATTGGCTAGCGTCACATAAGTCAATTGCACTGATGGAGGCCATCTTTCTCTCTTTCTCTCTCCTACGGGTTCGCCACCAGGTGGCGAGCGGGCGCTCGAGTTGGGGAAGGCCAACCGTGTGAAGGGTGCGTGGGTCTTAGAGGGCCTTGCACCTTCACAACTGACTCATTATGGCATTACAGGAAATCTAAAACACTGGATAATGGCATTTCTTCAACATAGATCTCAACAGGTAAAAATTGATAATACGTTATCTACCAGTGCTCCTGTACCTTGTGGAGTGCCACAAGGATTGGTCCTGGGGCCGCTGTTGTTCGTTATTTATCTTAACGACCTTAAATTTGCTAACCTGGAAGCATACGGCATAAAGTTTGCTGATGACATTAAGGTTGGAACTGAAATTGTCGGGCCCTCGTGCTCCCAAGCGTTGGACTCTGAAATTCGGAACGTGTCATCCTGGGCAAACCATTGGCAATTGCCGCTTTCGTCTACAAAATGTTTTACTTTCCATATTGGTATGCAAAATCTTTGCCCGGACTATTTTCTTGACACCCTGACACTTAAATCGGTTGAAGAAGTAAAGGACCTTGGAGTGTAGTTTACGAAAAACTTGACGTCCTTGCTCCACTGCCAGAAAATCTCCGCCCTGGCCTTCAAAAGGTTTGCCATAATAAACAAATGCTTTACGTCCGGCAGTAATCACACTAAGATTTTGGCTTTCAAGGTGTTTGTGAGACCTTTGCTCGAATATGCTACCTCTGTTTGGTCTCCGAACTTATTAAGCGACATCGACTTGATTGAATCAGCACAACGTAGATTCAGGAAGCGCCTCCAAGGCTTGAGGGATTTAACATACTGTGCGCGTCTGACTCAGACTGGGCTTGAAGCTTTTGAGCTACGACGAATTAAATTTGGCCTAGTCCTCACTTATAAAATAATGCATGGAATGTTAAAAGTGGACCTACCCTTTTTCGAACCTGTTCAGGGTAATATGGTCACGCGCGGCCATAGTTGGAAGCTTGCAGTCCAGACTGCACGTACATCTACTCGTCTAAATTTTTTCTCGGCTAGGGTTGTGAAAATTTGGAACGCCCTTAAGGCAACAACGGTCAACCAGGCCACGGTGCTTGGTTTCTGTCGAATGCTAAAGCAGGAAAATCTCCAAAATTTCTTGAAGCGACAATTTACAACCTAGTTAAAACTCTGCTTGGTATTAGTGGCTCAACACCCTTCCGCAGACCACCCATGATTGATTGATTGATTGAGTTATATTTATATTTAACAACTCCATCATCCCCACCCCCCCCCCCCCCGGATACTTTTTTTACACATACGCTAAAAAAGCAATTGAGGCAAGTCATGGCCCAGTCCTAAGGACGTGGGGTTATACGAGGTTGTCGGAATGGGAAAGGGTGCCGAAAATCTTGCACATCTCAAAACTAATATGAAAAAAAACAAAAAACAATTGTAATCCTTTATGCTCGACCAGGGCCGGATTAAAAGTCGTAGAGGCCTGGTGCTTAAGATTTATTGTGGCCTTATCCCCCCCTCCCACCAAAAAAGGAGTTTTCTTTTTTTGAACAATAATTTCTTCCTGTAACAACAGTAAAAACAAAACAAAAATGTATTTAAAATAGTACCTTTTCGTGACCATGAAGCACCCTTGAGGCCCTTTTCGGCCTGTGGCCTGGTGCTTCAGCACCCAAAGCACCCCCCTTACTCCGGCCCCGTGCCCCACAAATTCCGAGACGAGGCAACTAACCTCACCTAATAACGCCCCAAACATTGTAACATTGTTCCTTGCATGAAACTCATTCCCCACCTGGTGAAATTCAGTCAAAGTTGCTTAACTCCTTTCTGACCTAATCTGTAACACCACACTTGTTCACACTTGTTTTGGATTTTATTTTTTCTGTGAATTTCACATAAAAGTGGGGATACGCCAATTACCAATTTTCAATGTAAGTGTAACGTTTTAACGAAAATAAACAAATTGTTTATTAGATTGTGTAAACGAAAATGCTTACGCTTACGTTTAAATTTAATGTGTTGCAAACATTGCAAACGACAGCGTGCAAAAACACTGCACTGAGAGAAATGAAAGGGCAGCGAGTATAAACAAACGCCTGTCGTAGCATCCGAGGACGGCAGTAAAGACTAGTGTGCAGCCATCTACACTAAAAAAATGTAAAACTTTTTTGTCTAGGTGGCTGCACACAGGTCTTCACTGCAGTCCTGAACGCTGCGACAGGCGTTTGTTTACAACGCAACATGTGTGTTTGAATATTAGGGCTAAACACATTTGACGTCCAACACTACAAAACCGTTACCTTTTTGAAAGTATGCTATCCTACAGTCAACTGTAGTCATATCCTACTGTTATATGATTTTCAGCTAACTCGTCTATAAAACACTTAGTAGATCTGTCTAAAACGTGTTTAGCATATTTTAAAACAACCGTATTTACATTGCGTATATTCTTCTCCAGTGGCGATTCGTAGATATACCATTCAGATGGTAGAGTGCGTAGCACGACGGTTACCCCTTCATTACGGGAACGAAAACGATCTTGGTAGTTCTAGACTGGAGTTTGAAGCCTGCCAGTCGAAGGCTGTATGCATTGCATCGCTGTATCCTTGATGCCTTGCAAACCAGATGAAATCTTGGTCAGGTCAAAGTATATATTCGGCCTCTGATTGGATGTTATGCAACAATGCTGCCATTGGTGGAAAAAAAAACGAAACCGAAACTCCCCAACGGTAATGAAAGTTGCTAGTCGAAGCGCTTTTTTTTTAGTACGTATTTCGGCCGCAAGAGGACAACGTGCATGGCCCGTAAGCTAGCGACGAGCACCGTAATCCATTGTAACAGAAAAATTACGGTCACTCTCACGTCTTAAAGGACGTGTATATAATTCGCTCCTGCGGATACTGACGATACTTCGTCATCGGATATCACTTCGTCATCGGATGGAAAAATATAATCGAAATAACAACCATCCTCGTCATAAGAAACATATTTGTTGGCGTAATGTCCGATGGCCGAAGTTTTGACTTCGTCTAGGATGAATCTTTTGTCGTCATAAGCTGATAATAGGGTCGTACCAAGCTGGTGGTAGCTGTCGCTCCCGAATCCTCAACCAGCTCCCTCTTGGTTTAGAATCTACGTTGGCCAGCCAGTAATTTTCGGGTCAGAGTTATCGCTGGGTCCAGGAGAGTCGTTTTGTAACCTTCGTGGTTCAAATGTTTTTTCACGAAACTCTTGGAAATTCCTTTCGCTCTTTTCGCAGGGGCGCCTCTACCATTAAAAAAGTGAGGGGGCCAAATGCCAGCTTTTGCGTAAATAATGGGAGTGGGTGGGGAGAAGAGCCCCCCCCCCCCAAAAAAAAAAAACAATACGAGCCGAGGAGCATAAAAATCATTGGAATATTCTAAATTTTCTATTTTCTTCAAAACGTTTTTTTCCTATTGAAGCATACATTACGTAAAGCAAGAAAAGTAATCTTTCAATAAAAATAAAGTGGTCATACGTTTTCTAGCAGGCGGTGTAAACGGGGGGGGGGGGTCGCTAGAATTTACCCTCTCTCCGAAAAATATATATACAGATACGACTGAATGCTACTACGTCAGAGTCACATCAATTGATTCCGCGTCACATGACTTGAATGTAGCATAAGTGCATAAAGGTGGTTAGCTGTACTATTATTCCTCGTGTATGATTTTCGCTGATGGCTTAGTTTCCAATTTATTTTTATAGTACGTCAGAATGGCGGGAAGGAGGGAGATAAAGATTGGTCGCAAAATTGTGTGAAGTGGGCAACGTAGAGTTGGCCACGATAAAGTATTGCCAGAGTTTTTATTCCAACATTTATCACATTTTTAACAAGTCGTATAGAAATGAACATCGCACATTGTTACTTAATTTAATTTAAAGATTTAACTAATAACGCAAGTTTCACTTACGAAACTGGCACGTTGAATATACAGCGTTTTCTTTACGTAGTTTTGCTTAGTGCAAAGCATCATACCATGTTCAATTCGTGGGCTCCGTGATGTTGCATGCTTTTGTTTCGAATCTATATAGTGTTATTAATGTATTAATCAAAAACAGAAATTAAAATGCCAAACCAACGTTAAAATTAAGAACTAGCTAAAAAAAAAATGTTTTTTCTCCCGATTTCTTAAAACTGAGGGGGCTATTATTGGTCCCAGCCAAAAGTGGTGGGGCCATGGCCCCCCTGGCCCCCCGGCTCCGGCGCTATGTCTTTTCGTTTCCACTTTGGAGGTCTTAATTGAATACATTTTACTGTACAATCTGACAAACACTTTTATCTGTACTCCGGCCGTAGAATCTTTCATCTTGCCCAACTCTTGCTTGTTGGTGTCGCAGAACAGCCGGTGCTGTGGATCGTAGTTGCTAGTGTCGAATATACTCGAATTTTTGAGCATGTCCTTGTACACACCTTCGGTTTCAATGGAATAGTACAGGGAATCGGTGTCGGTCAGCAACAGTTTTGCTCAATCTCCGTATCGGGGCTTTACATATCGGTAATGAAATTCGTACAGAAGGAGTTTAGATAACTCTAGTGTGGTGAATCCCCAATAAGTGGGAAGATCGCACATCACGTTGGTTTGTTTTGAGTTGATCTGCACCAGGTTGTCGTGCAATACCTTAAACGAATCCGTGTTGGGTTTAGTGGAATACGTGATGGCCCGCTTGCTGTTGTTGCAGAGCACAACCTTCAGTCTTTTCTGCTTCTGTTCCAACATTTTACCGTACATCGAGACATTAAGCTGTTTGAAAAAGTTCTTTTCAGACTCCGTCTTCGATTCTTTACGTTTCACTGTATTGAAGTCTATGTATTGTTTCAACCAGGGCTTCTGATTGAAACTCAGCACCCTCCTGACGTGACAAAGTTTCATGCCATGTTGGAGACAGAACTTCAAGTTACGGTAGTGAACTACGTACCTTTTCTTTCGCAGTAGGTTCGCCACTATCTTTTTGGCAGGTTTCACCGGTTCTCCTTGCAGTAAGAATTTTGAATAGTCTGAAACAAATTCTTCTCGTATTTTGAATTTTTCCAGAGCAAGCGGGTAGTCGTTGTGAAGTCGATGGAGGGCGGCTGGGTAGTCCAGATCAACTTCCATGATGTATCCGACCTGCGAGGTGTCCGGTATCTTCGCTATCGTAGTCTCGTCAAAGGCTTGAATCTCACTTTTCGTCTAATACCTAAAGTCGTCGTAAGGCAGCATCTGGCTCATGGCCCAGCCGTACGCGTTATTTACGTCCCATTTGATAATGTACTTTTTAGATTTTGTTGGGTCGTAAGTTTCCGGTATATACTGGTTGTTGGCTTCGGCGTACCTTTCACCAATAAAACTAACGCAACCCTGTACACCAGCAGCGATGAAGTTATGTTTGCTGGAGTATGTAAATAGTTCGAGTTCCACCTTGGTCATCTTTAAAGCTGCTGCCCAACTGAACCCCGGGGTGGAGACGTGATAACACGATCTATGCCGTAGTCTCGCAAACAAATCTGGCGGAATTCTTTAAAGATATTTGCCAAAAGCAGCAATCTGTCATCTGATATATTTTGTGGTACGACGCAAACTTTTTGATTTTCAGCATACTCCAAATCTTTTTAGCGTGATCGTACTGTTCGTCAGTTAGACCTTCTTCTTTGAGATTTGAATGAAAGGTTACTTTAGCGATAATGACTCCTCTTCGAATACTTTCATGTCCGAAACATATTTGTAGGGGTAACATTTCATAGGCAGTGACTTGGTCTACGTCTGGATGGAACCAAAGTGCCTTCCCACCTTGTTTCAAGAAATTCCATATCATTCTAAAGCCGTGATCACGCGCGTGTATTTCTACCAGAGTTTTCAGCGAAGAGGAGAGAAAGTTAGAGCTGTCTATAAACTTAAGCGTAATGTACCTATTCTGTCTTTTCGTTTCATTCCAGCCAGTTTCAACGGTGACGGTCATGCTCATGAATCTTTGCGGGTTTCTCGCTAGGACGTGTACTTTCTTAAACTTGTGCACCGCTCTTACCAGTAAATGCATGTCGTATGTTTCCAAACCGTGGAATACCACCGTGATCGTGGTGCACTCCCGGGCATTCAGATTGTAACTAGAGTGAGTAGCTCCTCTGAACTGCCCAGTAACGTGGCAGTGATCTCGAACTTTGTCTTTCAGAAGAACGAACGGCTTCTCACAATAGATGCAGTTTACGGCATTCTCAAATTCAACCTCTTGTACCGGAGTGAGAAATATTGGCTGGACTGTTTTTAATATTTTGTCGTGGAGATGAGCTTCCTACACCAATGCTTGCAGGAATTTGTCGACAGCATGCTCTCCTAGGTGATGTTTTTACATGACTGTCCCGGTCCCACTACGATGCAGCCGCTGCAAGGTTGATGATGGTTAATTTTCTTCTTGCTGTAGCTGTTCGAGGAAGGATTTGATGGGGCGGTCGGTTTGAGGAGACACTCGAAATCAGCGTATATGATTATGGGGAAGGCATTTCTTCTACTGAAATGTTGGAATTTCAAAACGTTTTCTCCCAGTTTCTTGAACTGTAGAACTTGAGGTGATGGATTGATTCTTGTGCACTGTTTTCCTCTCCTCCACACCTTCGAAAATGCGGCAAAACAGTTTCTACAGTGGTATTGTGGGTTGTTCCACGATCCCTGGTATCGAAGAAATTCTTCAAAATTCGCTATGATGCAATAGTAATAATTGTTGGTGTGAGTATCGATTAACTCTTTGTTGCTAATTACAAGAAGATCGATGGGTGTGCCTTTAATATTTCTGCTCGCACGAAGGGGAAACAACCTATTCTCTTCGTTGTAAGCGATCACATTGATGGATAAATTTACGTTGGCTTTCTCGAAAGCATCAATGTGATTCAGCTGTGTTGGGTAGACCAGCATAGAACAATCTACCGTTCTCTCGTACTGTTCGTATTCTCTTGGGTCCTCGCTGCTTAAATGGTATTTGGCAGCCAGAACCGAATATAAAAGCACTTGTGATCCGACGTATTTCGAACGTTGACTACGGAATTATTCTTCTTTTTTAGCTTCGAGGGCAGAGGCATGTACGAGCCCGGCCTGAGCGGTTCAATTTTTACCACTAGGATCATGAGTTCGTGCATGCGGTTAATCACCCAACCACTCCCTTTTTCGGTGAATTTGTCGATGGAACATTGGATTTAATGATAAGCCGCATCCACCAGCTGGGGAATATCTAATGAACTATAGATGGGGGCGTAGTGTGACCGAAATCCAGCTGCTGCTGCTTGGTCGTTTCGAACGAAATCGACTCCCAAGCAAATTTGAGCTTTACAAGTCCCGTATTGCCAGACACAAAAGTTCAGCAGAGCTTCTATACTGCGGCGCATCAATATTAAAACGTACAATGGGTTCTACAATGTACACGGCTTTTTTGCTCGAGTGCTTGGCGGCAGTGGATAGGATCGTCTCTATAGCCCAACTCCGAGTCGAAACAACTGCACTCTGGTGGGTAAAAATTTCTGTCTCTCTCTCCCAGGTGATGTATCAACGTATGTTGAGTAGGAAATGTTTCAGCGCAGTGAGCGCAGGTAAAGTTTGTTTTCTCCATCACTACAAATATTTTGAACTTAAAATGTCCAGGCGTCTGTACAGTAATACTTTCTACGTCCTGGCTTCAGTTTAATAATATACAGGGTGTAACAAAAGGTCGTGTCCAAACTTAGGTGACTAATTCCTTAGGTTAAACTAAGAATATAATTCATATAAACATTTGGCCAAAAACGTCTTATTCTTTGGTTATCGCATGAATTAAGAACCCAAATTCCAGCTCCGCCTCCCCACCTCCGCCCACGCTCTGGCTATGCAAAAACATATTTGCTATTGCAAAAACAAAACCACCGTTGGAATATTCGAACATGTCCGAAACTCATTGGCTCGACGGTGTCAAACCTGCATTAATGGCCAGGGAAGAAAATTTGAACAATTACTGTAACTGCTATTCCCTCCCCCCCCCCCC
>JAHWFP010192943.1:0-11802 GCA_023313725.1 Lithobius niger
TGTGCATTTATCATTCATCAGCTGATTGCTACTCGACCAAAGTTACCTTAATTGCCTTCGGAATCATTTACAGGAAGACTCAAAGTCACAAGTTTCTTCCCAAATTCTTTTTTTTTACTGGGAAGTGGTGGAGAGAAAAAGACGTGTTCAGTAAGAGACAATTCGTGAAATAACGAAGTTTCCACCAAAATTGAAATAGAATGGGAGGGGGAGAAGCATCGGGAATCGCATATTTTCTACATTTGCCGTATCTGGGGAAGGAGGAGTTGGAGTATTAAATTTGACCGACTATGGATAATTAAAAGAATATTCGGGAAAACATTAAGTTTATTCAAAATTGCTTTAACTTTTTTTATGAGTTATTCGATATTTCAGTGCATAAACTTTGATACTTTTTTCCAGAGTGTGTTGTCCCCCCCCCCCCCCAATCCTCTCCCTCTCGCACCTCTCCCATACCACAAAAAAAAAAAACCGGTAAGATGTATATAAAACGAGGAAATAAATTCTCGCATGAGCGAATAAATCGTACGTAATAAGTGAAACTTGCCGTTGTGTAATTCCTGGTCTTGGTTAGAACAACTTCGATTAGCCTTGCTTAATAGCATGCCAGATGTGCTGATAGTATTTCCAGCTAAGGCCACTGCCCATTGTTACGCACACACATATTTAAAGGTAATATTTTTGTGAAATTTCCTCCAGATTTTTGTTGTGTTTTTTCCCTGTCGGCTTTTTTCCGCGACTTTTTTTTCCGTCGGCTTTTTTGCCATCAACTTTTTTTTCCAGGGCTTTTTTCCATCGGCTTTTTCTCCACCAGCTTTTCTTTCCGGGGCTTTTTTTTTCCGAAGCTTTTTTTTCCTAGAATCGGGCCCAGGGCCTAAATCTCACCCTTTTGGCACAATCATTCCCCCCCCCCCTCCCATTATTTTGATCACTTATACATTCACGTGTTACAATAAAGTTTATTATTATTATTCTAAAGTACATTGTAATTGCCATGAAATGGCGTGGTGTGGAAATTCGAGTTAGATTGCGTTGATCCCAGCGTGACCTATTGTTGAAATGTTCTCGTAAAAAAATAAATAAATTCAAGAAACTTGTCGTCAGTCCCCAAGTGCCGCTTTTATTTCTCTCTGCTCAAAATGAAATTCAAGTGAGAAAACGTTCTTGCAATGAATTTTTAATAATAAATCACAAACAAACACTAAGTTTCTGAGGTTATGTTGATCAGGTTAGGTAAGGTGCCGAACAGCTGTTGCATCAAAATAACGTGCTTTAAAAAAAACGGTAGCAAATGGTGGTCGCATATGGCACTGGCTCACTGGAAATTACTTCCAAATCACCTTTTACTGATAAAAGTAATTACTAAAGTTTTCCATACGCTCACAATAGGATACTACAATGTTTAGCGCAAGGTTTAGCATCACTGCGCCATGCTATTAGGCCTGTCGACTGTCCCCACCATGCAGCTTTTTCTGCCGTTCAATTCTCCGCCGCGACGCCAGCGCTCATGGTGCGTCTAGACTATACTACTACTATTCCAAGGTCTTTGCTCGTTTCAGCACCGCGTCGGCGCGATGCAAGGCCTGCTGAGATAGTAGCTGAGATAGCTGCTGAGTAGTATGCTCAGCTGGCCTTGGCGCGATGACTCATGATTTGTATTATACTCGCCAGATGTCACTAGCAGATAGCGAAACTGAAACGCAAAACGATGTAAACCTACATCCACTATGGTAGCGTTATGAAAACTACAGCGCATCGTGCGTATTTTCTGATCATGATTATGATCACCATGATTATGACTCAGCAGAAAAAAAAAACGAGGTACCACTTAACACGCTAGTGACGTACCTGTAATCGGAGAGTTCTTTAATCTGCGGTATGACCAAGCCCTATTCATTCGCTCCGAAATTTGCGCAACTTTCCATCGAATGCTCGCGCGATCAAAACGTGCTGCGCCATCTCTAGGAAGTGACTAGGGATGTTTTTAAAGTCAGTGGGTTGCTTGCTGAGCGCGGAGTTTGCTTGGTCTCGGCTTCCTTCGCTTTTCTCAATTTCAAGCTGAGATTAAAAACGACGTTATATGAAGCTTACTAAGCACAAACATGGCCGACAGTAACAAAATCAGTTATTATATCTCTTTTCTCTTGTTTTATCGCATTATTAGTAGCGTTTAAGATGATTAGAGTAAAGACTAAGCAATTGAGCTGCTGGCAGCTATCAATATCGTACTTATCACGCAAGTATCATGTAGATTTATCGCTTGTATGATGATTGTTGCCGATTGTTGCTCCGCGGCAATAGCGCATGCGCACATCGTGCGCCCATATTGGTTGCTTAAGCTCAGCGAACTCAGCACCCTTTTTCATCGCTTGGTTGGCTGGCCAGCAGCTACCAAGCCGCTGACTTTAAAAACGACGGAAAAGTTTCTCAGCGGCAAGCGGCTTGAATTAAAAAACGGGAAAGCTTGCCTCGCTTCCAAGCGGCTTGCAAGCCGCTGACTTTAAAAACATCCCTTATTGGAAAGATGGCGCCAGCATCGTTATCATTGCGTCGGGGAAATTAGACGGTACGTGTAGGCCCTTTATTTTTTTTCATAGGCTATGCGCACAGTGTTGAAAACCGTCAATTATCGGAATTCGTATTCACATTGGCACTTTAAATATTGGTTAAAGTGGCACTATCACCGATTGAAATGCGAACGAAAATACCGTGGCGCCATCTAGCGACATTGATATTGTTAACCTGTATAGCTTGCTCCCAGGTGCACGAGGATGAACCAAATTTTCACTGAATAATTAAGGATGACGTGGCTTGTTTGTTTAGTTAAAAGAAATGCCGTTATGCATTCCTTCGTTAAGTGCGAGCAAGAGCTAGATGGTACTACATAGCGCTAGATGTTGCCAGAATTCGTCTGCTTTCAATCGTTGATAGTGCCCCTTTAAGTTTTGCTTACTATGTTTCAACCGTGACAATTAGATGCCTAGTGGTGGTTTTTTGGTTTATACCTATAACACAAATATATCGTATTGCTTGTTTTTTATTTATATGAAAGAATTATATTTGCATATGTTCTGGCAAATTTCCTGTAGGGAAACTGACGGCCTATGGACTATTAACCCTTGGATTAATAACTACACACTTCGTGATTACACGAATTAAATTGTGCCTAGACAGGGCGTCGGTGTAGCTTTTTTTTTTTGCGCGCACCCAGCCATAGCATGGCGCCAGACGGAGAGAGGTACAATTTTGCTAGGTAATTCCTATCAGAAATGGCTTGGTTCTTTTACATGCCACAATCGACACGAGCACGCGACATCACAGGGCCCTTCTCTCCCCGAAAATACCACGGGTGGCTGAGGGGTGACTCAAGTTGGTGGAAAACAGCCGCCTAAATTAAATAAATGAATATATATTACCGCCGGGTTTAGCATGTGGTAAAACAAAATGCGTTTCGCCCTGGATAAGCGTCGGGTGCTCTTTAAATACATTAGTTCACCTTGCATACAACGTTTTTTGTTTTTTTTTAGCAAGTGACCAAGCTCGTATACCGTTGTGTCAATACTGTTTTCGAATCTAGCAACGAAAAAAAAAAAGGGCGAGGGGAAAAAAATCCACGGAAAAAACCACAGGAAAAATGTCGCATAAAAAAAAATTTCCTTTGCCTGCCTAGTGAAACTCGAGCCAAGGAAACTAACCTAACCAAACCTATAACAAAAACAAGCGGGGGGAAAACCCGACACAGCAATTCGGACATGAAAATTCCTTCAAATTTTTTTTTCAGCAGCTTTTTTTTCCACGGCTTTTTTAATTCAGGCCTTTATCTTTCCATTGCCTTTTTTCCGCTCAAGATATGAAAAGTTGCAAAGGTTTACTACTGCGTGAACATGTTGAAGGAAAGGAAAAAACAGACATATATAAAATCTTGCGTGGAGGGAATTGTTGGGGGCAGGGGATGTAAAAAATTAACCATTCGAACTTCACTCATTTTTTTTAAATCTTCACTCATTTTCATTTTGTAGTAAGCGTGTTTTTTTTTTATTTATTTTTTATTAATTAGCGTACACTTTGCGCTGGGCGACCTGGCTGCGTGGCCAGCTAGCTGCAGCCAATGAGAATGACTAATGTGTGGTTTTACATAAACGGTAAGCATTGGCTGCAGCAACCTGGTCGCGCAGTCAGGTTACCTACTGCGTTCGAACCGTAAAGGGTTATTACTTAAATTTCGATACTCAGATTGCACTAGTTATTTTCCATGGGACAATTATTGAAAGAGTTGTTGGAAAAAAAAGGCGTAAATCGCCTGCAGCAGTCAGTCATGGATTTGGAATTCATTGACTTAATTCCGCTTTTGTGGGCTTGGTATAAATGATTAAAGCAACATCCAGCCTGCCTTATAACCTTCCGCCTGCCTCACAACACCCACGCGACGATCGATCACATCCGCGTATTTACCACAGTTAAGGTCAACTGAGATGGTAGCTTTGTTCCTTGCAGCGTAAAACGTAGCTACTGTCTCAGTTGGCATTACGCCTAATAGTCGAGCCAGCGTGAACCCGTTGATTGTGTCGTCAAAAACCGGAATGATTCTTGTATTTTAAAATCACAATTTATAATTTTCTAGACTAGTGTCTTATAATTTTGCTTCGGCGATCTATTGGAATAATTAATTTTAATTTTTACTGCATTAGCCTTCTAGATTTGTGATCTCATAGTAATTACTAGCAAACGATTAAAATTAATACTGCACACACACAGATAAAACTTCCAAGGTCATTGTAGGCACGCGATGCATCATTTATGTTCGGGACGAACGTAAATAAAGTTAGCAATATCTAACAGAAAATCTCCTAGACGCCACATTTTAAAACGGATTTTTAGCAAGGGAAAGACTAACGGTAAGTAAATAGACCTTTGGGGCCGTGCCTGATGTGGAGGATCGAGAAAAATGGCACTGGGAGGTATATCCCTTTAAGCATTTCCAGGCAATTACAGGTGACGAATTGCTGGAATTGTTTTGTTTTTTATGTTTTCAATTCCGCTTGACTTGATCAGGACTTGACTTCGATAGCTACCGTAATGATAAAATGACCCAAATATAAATTGACTTCATGATGCTATCAATTCAGTCCATGTTCTGCTCAGGTTGACTTGGCTTCCCTCCCAAGTCATTCTTTGAAAGGGCATTGCCCAGATTATTTGCTCTGAATTTGCCTTAAAATTCCTAGTTTTGACCTAACTTGATTCTACGGTTTCTACCTGAATTTTAGGTGTAATTACATCCAATTTCAACCCCAAATTCACCCAAATCGCCTAATTTTCGGCAATATCCCAAATTTTGCAGGAATGTTTCTGAAATTGTGGATGGGCAAAACTTAATTTCAACGGATTTGACTCAGCAACCTAGTTATCAGGAGAACAGAAAGTCAAGTCAAGCCTTTCTTTACCCGAATGCCTCTGAGATGCAATTCCAACCCAGATCAACTCCAATTCATGAGTCAACTTAAATTCCAATCAAGTCATTGCCATGCTTAGGTTGAATTGGATGGAACTGAATGGACTACTTGATGAAAACGTTTCCAGAATCAGCGGAGAATTGACTGGAATAATATTAGGTCAACAAGATATCAATGAATTTGAATTGATTTGTCAGAATGAGAAACGATAAAGGCATTGATTGACAATGATTTGAAATAGTCAATAACAAAATGGCAACGAACTGAATTGCATTGAAACATGGCAATGACTTGATTGGAATTTAAGTTGACTCATGAATTGGAATTGATCTGGGTTGGAATTGCATCTCAGAGGCATTCGGGTAAAGAAAGGCTTGAGTAGACTTGCTCTTCACCTGATGAGTAGGTAACTGAGTCAAATCCGTTGAAATTAAGTTTTGCCCATCCACAATATGAAAAGAACAGCCAACAAACAGCCCATTTGGATTTCAAATTTACAGGTCAAATTTGCTGAGCTGCAGCTGACATTAACTAGTTTAGGGACAGTAGGGTCCGTTTAGTATTCCAATTCCTTTCCTCGCTTGAAAATAGCCAGTTATAGACGTTTCGCAGAGCTTTACAAGAAACAATTTTTTTTTTCTTTTGAAATGTTAAAATTTAAAATAAAAGACAGAATTAAAGTACATAAATCTCAACAAGGATGTAAAAGCAAGCGGAAAAAGAAAATGAAAAAAAAAATTGGCCACCAGCGATTCTCATCTGCAGGTTTGGATATAGTCCACGGGAAAAGGGTTTGCATAAAAAATATCCTTGAAAAAAAGATCCGGGAAACAGGTCTGCGGAAAAAAAGTTCGAGGGATAAGTACACGGCAAAATGGTCCGAGGAAAAAACCTTACACGGTAAAAGGTCCGAGGAAAAAACATCCCTACAAAAGCAGAAGCATTGTAACCCAAGTTGTACATGGGTTACCTTGTACATACATGGATCACCCTAACACAAAGCAAAGCCAAGTCAGGACACATTAAGGTGGCACTAACACCGACTGAAAGTAGGCAGAATCTGGCAACATCTAGCGTACCTAGTACTATCTAGCACCTGCTTGAATTAAGCGATGGAATGCACAATGTCATTTCTTTTAACAAAACATACAAACCATGAGCCTTCTTATAATTACTGAGTGAAAATTTGTTACGTCATCACGCACCTGGGAGCTAGCTATACAGTTAACAATATGACTGCCACAGGATGGCACCAGGGTATTTGCTAACGGTTTTCAATCGGTGGTAGTGCCACTTTAACTGCAACCAGGATACCAAAACCAGGGAAAAAGAAAACAGTGGATGCCACTACATACATAATTCTAGAGATCTTTGTGGGTGAGAGCTAATTGATATTACATACATCATTCTGGGCGCGCCCCGCCCCCCCCAGCCGGGGATGCCTGCTTTTTTTTATATTCCTACTTTTCTTTTTTTTTCCACATTGTCTACATACCGAACCCCAAAATTAAAGACTTCACACCCTATGGTTTAAAGCTGAAAGATTTAAGCGAAAACCAAGATCATTTTATTTTAGTTCTCGACCATGAGTTAAAACTGTTTTTTATTGGAAGCCCTGGCCCCAAGCCGTACGCTCCCCTAAACCTAGGGTACAACCGCATCAAAG
Source organism: Lithobius niger (assembly GCA_023313725.1). Classification (NCBI taxonomy): domain Eukaryota; kingdom Metazoa; phylum Arthropoda; class Chilopoda; order Lithobiomorpha; family Lithobiidae; genus Lithobius; species Lithobius niger. Next base: position 7,120 of record JAHWFP010192943.1, read on the forward strand.
GGGTTTCAAAGGGTTTAACGAGCGTTAACCACTCCTGGTCATCTGCCCGAAGCCCTAAGGCCCTATGTCTGCCACATCCACACACCCACAACCACATCACCCACTGTCAAACAATGAAACAGTATAACCATGCCTACACATCATCAAGCACTAACACTGGTAACAATGCCTCTGCACCAGAACCTCTGCCTGCTCCAGAACCTCAGCCTGCTCCATCAAAGTATAATGGCCAGCGTATGCTGAGTCAATGGTTTTAACGGTTTTATCGAGAGCTTTGACTCACCTTGCTAAAAGTATTGTACAACTACCTGAAACACTGGAACACATACATCAAACACTAAAACAACGGACTATCACCACTGACTACAATCACACAGGGTAGCCCACAAAATCGAACAACCTGAAATTATTCAAGGCCCCAACTTTTTTCTAAGTTTTTTTTTTTTTTTATATTAAATAGGTAAAAATTAGAGATAACTTTTCTGGAGCCAAGGTCCAGTTCTCAAAATCTTAAACAACAATCCTTCAGTGTTGTCGTGATGCTGCAATAAAACTTTACTTTTAATTTCTAAGAATTTTTTTTATTTCGAATAATAGAACCTTTTTTTTTAGATTACGATTTTTTTTTTAATCTCATTTATTACTAATTTCTCTTTTCTATAGGCTAAAATGATGGTCTGCCACTCTTTCAAATTCGTTTGTCTTTAGCTAAGTCAGTCAGCAATCAATAAAGAAACATTAGGCTAATTCATATTATGACGTATTATTGACTTTTGTCACATTTGGCTATTGTGACTTCCAATAATTCACATCAAAGTGTTTTCAAACTGGATGTCACTAGACAATAGGTTTGTTACAATTTAATAACACAGGTTGTAGATAAGTTCCAGGGCTCTTTATTGGCTGCAGATTGCCTTAGCAGTTGCTTGGTTTCCTCATCATAGAAATACACGATATTATTATTATCACGAATCAAGAGAATTGACTTTCCATCTAAAGTAGTTGCGTACAATCCAAGGATATATTCCATTAATCCCTCAACTTTCATTGCAGCCCATGTATTCGAAGGGAAATCGTACACTTGTAATTCATTTGAGTAGCATGATGGACTGACAAACAATCTTCCTTTAAAGTTGACTGCACTGCATCCAACGACATTTCCAGGGATATTCGTAAATTATAGTCCACTTATTAGTTTCGTGATCATAACGTTCAACACTGTTTACCCTGGACCAAGAACAAACAACATACAAATGGCCTGAAAGGGTTAAGACAACTTGGTGATGAGCATTGTTAGTTTGGGTCACTTCCTCACATGTATTTGTAGCTGGGTCGTAGCGTTGCACAGTCCGTAAATATTCACTGTTTTGATTCCTACAATAGACAACGTAAATGGAACCGAGTAGAACACTCAGGCCAGCACCATACACACGTATTGAAAGTTCCCCTTCAGAAACAACAATATTGAGTGCTGGGTTGTATTTAATGACGTTTGTTGATGGTGTATACGAAGGAAGGTCTCCACCACCTACAAAATAGACGTGTGCCCCAAACGACACCGTTGTCATGCTCCACTCCAAAGTAAACGGAAGTATTTTCGGTGCAACCCACTTGTTTTGCTTGATGTCAAACATTCTAGAAACGTGTCGATCACCTTCACCCCCACAACAAATGAGTTTGTCCTCTAAAACGTTTTCAAAGTAGATTCATGCTGTTGCTTTAGAAGTGAACAGAGTCAAAATGTGTCAATTTTTCATCACTAATGTTCGTTCACTTATAAGTTTCATCAAATAACGCGTTGTCACATTTTGAAGGCCAGCCAAGATCAAAATATGAAATAAAGAACTTTCTCGATCTTCGTCGACTTCCGCCCATTGAAGAAGTACTTCGACGACATCATCGTTGATTGAAACGTTTTGGACAATTTTAAGTATTTGGTCTGGACTCAGATGTTTAAAGTCTTCGAACCTGCTTATGTCCACGAAAGGTTTTGCTAAGAAAGCAACCACCAGCTCGGTCATTCCTGAATGATTGTATAAACAGGTTAAATTATATATTTCCAAAAAGTTATCACAACCAATATCGTTACACAGTTTCTTGTGGCAGTATTGAAATAAACCATCAATTTGGATCATGTGTGAAGTCGTTAGAAGCTTCTTTATTAAATAGGATCATTCACTTCGTTTACTTTTCCTGTAAATAAGAATGGGAGAATTATTCCCATTTCTTTGGCAGTAACAGTTGGAAGATTGATTCTCCCATTATTATCACTCCACACTGGTTTAAGCAGTGTTTTAAAAAATTGACTAACTGCACATAAAACCACCTTGTGAGATTGGAATTCCTTTCCCTCACAAACTACAATGATGTCAGTCACATTCCCGGATATTTGTTGATTTTCCAAAACTTCTGCAAGATGGTAACATTGGTCTCTGCACAAATCACCTGCCATGGCTATAAAAAAAAAAGCCTGAAACAAACAATTTTTTTAAATTGTCACTTTTAAAATTGTGGAAATCACAAAAAAAATTCATTTTGAAGTATTTATGACTGATGCTACATGAATAAAAGGGTCAAAGGGTTTTAACGAGCATTAACCAGACCCGGTAATCAACAAATCTAGACACAGTTAGGCAACAAACATCACATCAATTCAGTTGTCGAGGACGTAAACCATTGTAGCGCGACGGCATAGCGTTATTGTGCGCGCAGCATATCTTGAGTCCTGCAGATACTTTATGAGTGGCTACATCTTCCTGGAGGGAGCGACTTTCATCGACGGCCGCTATTGTTTTTGTGACCATCTAGGATATCAACAAGGTGCTCTGCTATCGAAAACATACAATCGATTATCTGTATTCGTTCTGGGGCGAACTCAAGATAGGCCGCGGACACTATAAGTATCTAATATACTGAAGCACAGTTTGGCACATTTCAGGTACTTTGGCCAAAATAATAATGTGGTACAAAAGCTCACACTGTGTTAAAACCGAGAGCAATGACCCACTTAACAAAAATTAACTCGTGTAGGAATGTCACCTAAGGTGTTTTCAGTAGCTGCTATCTACTAGTCCACTCATCCCCTGTTAAATCCTTAGGGCGATTATTCACTGATACCGAGATAGAGGGAAGGCTTCCTGCTACGAAATTGGACGAAGGGCTACAGTATGATACGAACTGCATACCTTTTCTGTCCGGAGCCTGGGGGTTTAATGGGAATGGCGTGGTAGGGCGCTTGAGTATGAAAGTATTGTTATAACCATTGTCAGTATTGTCGGCATCGTCTCTGATTGGACGGTCAAAATTCGGACAATGACAACGTGTAAACTGACGTGCGTATCTAAACCCCCACTAGTGCGTCGCGATAAATCTAAACAACACTTCCAAAGAAATTGTATCCACGTCCAATTCACTAAAAATAAATAAAATTAAAATAAAACCAAAATCTGGCAAAGAGGCAACCAAGTTGAGAATGGTTCGTCCACTCAAGGCAGTGACATGAAATTAAAATATTGGGAAAATGGCCACTCGCCCTATTGTTGACGTGCAACTTTACTACACGTCTGAAGACTAGTTGATTTGAGTTTAATACACAATTTAAAAAAAAGAAATGATATCATGTCAAAATCCAAAACTGATAAAAAGGGTCCGCCAAGTTTCGAATGGTTCGGTCCTTCAAAGGAGTGATATCAACACACCAAAACATTCGCCAACTTAATCGCACCGAATAATACTTGACGTTAAATGAAAACCTGAACAACGCCACCGAAAGTAGCAATGTTCAAGTTTTCATTTAACCTTCGATCTATCAGGTGGTGCAATTAACTTGGCGAATGTTTGGTGCGTTGATATCATTCCTTTGAAGGGCCATGCAAGCCATTCGAAACTTGATGGTTACCAGTTTGTTTTTTGACATTATTTCAGTCTGTATCCAAAATGGACAAGGAGAAGGAGCTATATCATCACCCACCGAACAAGAAGTGCTACCAAGTCTGGACTAAAAGCAGCATGTCGAGTGTTCAGTAGGTCGATTACATAGGAGTAGTTTTGGACTTTAGGACATCACTGTCCAGCATATATACAACGGATTAGAGCACTCAACTTAGCTAACTTTTATACTAAAACTTGAATCCATCCCGCAGAGAATTAAAAAAAAAGTAGTTCGTTGACTAAGTTATCAGTTAGACGATGGCATTCGCCAACAATTCGATAAGACTTTCGCCGTTTACTGAACAACATATTTGTACAACAACGATTTGCACTGTTGGTAACTGTGCCATTGTTGTGATAAAGTAACGAGTCATTGTTGGTGGGAATTTTCATTGCTTAGGGCCTTAGGACTTCGTTTACATGACCAGGAGTGCATGGTTAACGCTCGTTAAACCCTTTGAAACCTTTTTTTCTTTGCTTCAACTCCATTTTTAAAATTCAATAACTGCAATAAATGCCTTATTTGTTTATTTTAAAGGGCAATTACATCCATTTTGACATGTATGTTTGACGTTTGGATCACTTACACAATAACTAAACACAAGAATCGCGGTAAGAATACGTTATGTACGTCCGATATAACAATTTAATTACTGCATCACCAAAACACGACACGGAGGTCGCCACTGTTTTGCTGGAACGCGCAGAAATTAATGCCGACAGACGGATCTCTTCGATTTCGACTCGCAGCCG
>JAHWFP010192947.1:0-15086 GCA_023313725.1 Lithobius niger
TCAAGTGGTAAACAATCAAGAAACATGCAAGTCGCAACAAGCGTGATGGCTTGTTAAACCATGTTAAACCATGTTGTTCGGTAACAATGTAGTACAGCAGCCTATGTTAATCTCGTTGCTTCACCGCTCACCACTGCGGGTGAGCAGAGTGGTGCCTTTTTGTCCGTGGGCTTGGTGTCCTGAGAGTGGTGCCTTTTTGTCCGTCGGCTTGGTGTCCTGACCTGCTATCCGTTTTCTGTGAATTTCCCACTGACTGTGCAGCGTACTGTGATGCGTCGTTCTACCGTGAGACCTGGTCAGGTGGACTTGGTGTCACAGTCCCTTCGCTTAAAGTCTTTCTGCGTCGTCGCGTTCCACTGGCCTTTTCCAGCATGATGTGCGAGCTCTGCACTATTTCAGTGGCTCTAGATGTCGTGCTAGACTTGTTCCAGCCGTCTTTTACTGTTTATTCAGACTCGCAATCCGCTGTTGCTTTGCTTCGTAGGGCAGTGATAGCCCAAGAACTTGTTGACCCACTGGTGTACACTGTGTGCAAGAAGTTTTGGGCTGCAATCAACCGAGGTGTTGTGAGGCTACGGTGGGTGAAAGGCCATGATGGGATAACTGGTAATGAGCAAGCTGGCGGCGTTGCTAGGGAGGCAGTGTGTGAGGGTGATCAAGGTGTTGCTTTTCATGCTGCAGTTCGGTCTGTGCGCCCTTGGCTCCGTGCGTGGGTTCTGTGGACCTGGACTGAAAAGTGGCAGTCCACCTCAACGGGTCGCACTCTTTATTGTCTCCAGCTCAAGTGCTGCTGGTTCTCTCCCCTCGCAGGTCTTCTGGTCTGAACGGGCAGAGTTTTGTCCCGGCTCCGTACAGGGCATTCCGTCCTTCCTGCTCATCGGTATTGACTTGGTTGGGCACAGTCTTCACTCTGTAACGAATGTGGAGTGGATTTCACCCCAGAGCACCTTCTCTTAACGTGTCGTGCCCGCCAGCTTCATCGGACTGGTATTGCCATGTACATTAGGAATGATCCGACTCTAAGCGGCCTTCTCTCCCTTACCCTCTCTCATAGATGGCACCCAATAGCAAGGTTGCGCGCCATTGCCTCCTTCGTACAAGCTAGTGGTGTCCCAGTCTAGCCCGGTCCTCCTCTATCCTTTGTCTCCATTGTCTCCTGGTGGTCGCCGGCGATTATCAATTATGCTGGTCTGTCTTAGTTCTGGTTGTCAAACTGTGTATTGTGTAAGTTGTATATTGTAAGTTGTAAGTTGTGTGTTGTGCATATTGGGTATTGCGGTGATGTACTGTTGTAGTAGTGAGGGCGTGTAGCAGAAGGCCAGGGCCCCTAATAAACAATCTCAACTTTCACCGCTCAATCGACTTCGGCTGGTTTATCGCATTGTCACCGAATGTAATGGTTTAACTGACTGGTTCTTTACATTTTCCATTTAATCGAATTTGGGACTTATAATTTGGAAGTCTGGGTGTTAAGTTAGCGTGAGGGGGAGGGAGGAAATGGATTATGTTAGCGTCGGCCTAATTGATGCATCGGTTGCATGCATTTATCAGAAAAGATTTATGGGTCGGGGGAGGGAGGGAGGCAAGATCCTTCTACTAGAAGGGCCTTATTGGCTCTTCTGCCACATCGCTTGGGGCCTTATCGCTTAGGAGCAGACTTAGCTCAGGAGCAGAGCTAAAAGGGTTGTTAGGGATCAGGATTAAACAAAGCTTCAATAATCAGAAAGAGGGCGAGAGGGCTCATTCTTCCCACGGTAGCAAAGAAAAAGGGCAGGTGGCCGACAATGAGAACGGATATAAGCCCTAACAAAATTAGAAACAAACACTATTGCTTCAATAATGCTGACTATTAGAGCCGAGTTGAAGCAGCGGGAATCAGCTAGACCGGCGTCGCCGGGAAACAACTAGTTGTTTAAATAATTGTTTAAGTGACATTTTTTAAAACGGATTATCGAAAGGTGAAAAATACCGAAATCTTTTTCTCAGTTTTATCCCAGACGAATAGGCCTAGAGGTATTATTGCTAAATATTTCCACATTTTAAAGCAGCTACACGCTTATAAAAAATGGAACGTCTAAAGATAAAACTTTTACTCAGTTGTCCAAAACAACTGAATTAACACACCCTATTTTCGTTTTATCTCCTCTGATTTAGGGGTTGTTAGGGTTGTTTGGGCTCTCAATTTCAGGATCAGTCTCGTGCTTGGAGGAAAGATAACTAATTAATTATCTTTCCTCCAAAGTCTCGTGGCTGAGAGGAGAACTGAAGGGAAACGACAGCGTTTCAGTGACAGCGTTTCAGTTACTCAAATGCTACACAGAAGTGTTCTGAAAACTATAAAAAAAAAACACCCGCATCATAAACTTTCCTTTCGAACTGACTGAATGATGATAATAATTAACCAGTATTCATGGAAACGTGAATCTGGGGTGAAAATTTATCCGATTTTGCAACTCGACAACTAGAAATTGGCAACTCTATGTCTTCTCGGACGATGGGGGGTAGGCAAGTTCCCTCCATCCCCTGAGTCGCTACGGGTATAGCAGTCGTACCCGGCTTCGCCTGGGGTTTTGTTTCACCCGTGGTTGTTTCCCAGTTTTCGCTCATTGTTGCCTGAATGTACAGAGCAACGGGCATGTTTTTTAACTCGACGTGTCACACGGCGAATTAATGCGGTTGTGTCAAAAAAGGGGCTAGCGGCAATTCCTGTCAGCCACATTTCCTCAAAAACCAAACACATTTGTTCAGTTATGATCCAAGTCTAGGAGTGGGTGAGTTGCAGCACAAGGAAAAAAGGCTATTTGCTAAACAGAATAAGATATTGCGAGTTAAACTAATTTAACATCTAACGAGGTCCTTCAACGAAAAACCGTCGTTCATAGTAATCGAACTGTTGACTGCGTCACTGAAAAGGTGTGCGCTAATCAGAAAACGTGCAATGAATAACGGCGTGAAACTGTGCACTTCGGCAAGTCAGCCCTTTAATATTGTGGTCGGTTAGACACTATACAAGTATACATAGACATCGAGGTGGCGCCTATCTTACCGCGAAGAACAATGCAAAGCGAGTCGTCACTTACCTTTGGCGGGAATGTGGATGGTAGACTGAATTTTGATGCTGGAATCTGGACGGTACATTGAATTCGATTCGCGCATAGAGTTTGCTATTGATTATTGTGCTAGCTTCGCAGCTTTTCGGGTGCGACATATTAGCCTACAATATTTTGTTATGCTTATTTGTGGTGTTGTTTGTTATTGAATGAGTGAGCAAAGCAAACGACGTCCTGTTTTTATAGTGGCGGACTGGCCAGGGAGGGAAGGGAGGGATGTTCCTCCTGGTTTCAACTGGCCTCTGTCTCTGATTTTTTTAAAATCCGTAACATGAAGATTCACATACGTTTCATTGGTTCGATATTAGTTTCACCCACAGATTTAAAATTACTAATAATAATAATAAAAAAAAAAGATAATTTCTTTAATTTGTCAAATATTCCGGAGCCTGGTCTTATAGACTGTGAGGTGAGGTTTATAAAACGCTAGTAAAATAGGTAATTTTTATTGAGTAGAATAGAATAGAATAGAAAACCTGACGGTGCAAGTCAAAACAGCCAAAAAGCACCCCCCCCCCCCACACGCACAAAACCAAACCAGGGGCCAACCGCCCAAAAAAAGCCAAAGCAAGAAAACGGTCCAGACGAACTTTGAAAGTCAATTCAATTAAATTCAATTCAGTTTATTGCAAAACAGCAGAAGCTTTTAGCAAGGGGGAAGCAACTGGTGGGTGTGTACATTAGTCTAGTAACCAATACTCAAACATTCAAACTCACATGTTTTCAACGCCAGGTGGAAGGTATAAAACAAATTCAGTCAAAATTTAGAAGAAAGTTGCGGGTCTTAAGAATTGTTACAGTTGAGGTAAGAGACTTTTTAACCATAAAATTTTTTCCTAATACGATTTCCAACGACACGCTTTTCCAATTTAACAATTCAGCATCCCTACAATGGCAATACATTGGACATTCAAAAAGAATATGATGTATGTCTTCGTCACAATTCAAATTACAAAGTTCACACTTCAAAGGGAGACGGGCTTGCTTCCACCAGGTGGTACCATTAGTTGGAAGAGAATCTATTCCTATCATAGCAAGGATGCCATTTTTATGTTTTCCAAAAGCGTAACTTCTAAAATTTGGAAGTAAGGTTTCAAAAGGTCTAGGGTAGAGATACGAAGCACGATAGGCTTCCAGTTTATAAGAATTTGCCTGGATGAAGCTGTCAGCCAAAGTCAAAAGCATGGCTGGCTTATTTAACCTCCAAGCCTCACCCTCCTTATCCATAAGGAAAGGGAGGCCGGTAGAAAAACACCGGCAGCTAAGCGTTTAGCTGCTTTTGAACCAGGTAGTAGAACTTTTCCTCTTGTCCTCGAGAATGAGGCGAGGATATCTCTCCATGTTCATTTTCTTAAGTTTAATCCAAAATCCCAAAATATGCTTGCACTGGTTCCAGAAAAGATAAACTCTTCCACACTCAGCATAAATGAAGCAGTTAGGAACTGACCTTCTGACTTGCAAAATCTTTTTCAAGAAAGTCGTTTGCATAGCCTCGATGCTATCTCACCTGCTGAAGCCCCAAATTTCAGAACCATACATCAGTTTAGGCAAAATGCAAGCATCCCAAAGTTTTAGCTGACTTTCAATATTTTTGCCCTGGATATCAAACCCAAAATAACCTTTTCTTTTAGCTTGGCTTCATGAATCGCCCTGTTAACATGTTCGGTAAATTTACCGCTGGGAGTAAGCCAGATACCAAGGTATTTGTATTTATTTATAATTTCAATTTCTTTTTCATCAAAAAACCATTTTTCTCTTTTGCTTAATTTACCATCTTTCCTACAAACCATAATCTTAGATTTAGATAAATTTAATTTCAGACAGTTTTCACCAAGAAAAAGTTTAAGTACGTTAATGGCCCGTTGGAGCTCAACTGGAGAGTCAGCAAGTAGAACCATGTCGTCAGCAAAAAGCAGGATGCAAATTTTCTCATTATCGCCAATATCGTTTGTCTCACAACAGGATGTTTCGGTAATTGACCTTGTAATTGCTAATTTCGAGGGCTTCTTGCAGCAGTGGGACCTCCAAATTGGGGAAAGAACCGAATCTGATCACATGTCGCTTATTATCAAATCCCTAAACTTTTGCTCAACTGGCGAGCAGTACGAAACTCAAATTGGAACAGGTAGGTTTTTCTGGAAGCATGAATCTGAAAAACATTTCCTAATGAGGCTTAGCGAAGAAGTGAAAAAACAAACTTTTGATACAGGCTTGGGTATTGAAGAGTTTAACGAGCATCTTGTATGCGCTATAGCTAACTCAGCCAAAGAAATGCAAATATTGGGAAAAAATCATAAAAGATCTCGTGTTGCAAACAGGTGGTTTTACCATGAATGTAGGCTTCTAAAAAAAAGAAAGATGGCGTAAATTACGTGAATTTCGAAAAAATCCAAATAACTTACAGCCATATATCGAAGCCAGTGCCGGAGCAAGGCGTTTGAGCGCCCGGGGCCAGTAGTCATTGAGCGCCCTGCTCTATCACTATTATACAGCCGATTGCAACCTTCCCCTCCCACACGCCTCTTCCTAAATCTACCCAAAAATTAACCAATCACGGTGCCACAGAGATAATGCCAACACAGTGAAAACAAACATTGATTCGGCCTGGCGCTTGGGAGTTATTCACAATAAATATGTTAAAACATTAAAATAGATAGGAGCTGCCATTAATTGTGGACTTCATACAGCAGTCATATTCGATGATTTTCCAACATGGCGGCTGTGTGAAGTCCACAATTAGTGGCAGCTACACTTTTTTTTTTTTTTGGTTTTAACGTTTTTATTGTGAAAAAGTCCCAAATACCGAGACAAAAATTAAGTATTTGTTCCCAAATTCATGTTCTTGTGAGCTTCTGGCGAGTCAGAGGGCACCTCTATCATAAACTACTGCAGTAACTTACAAATTAAGTTTTCAAGACAAATTGTATTTAGGCTAGACTTCGACAAAAGAGCATTATTAAAGTTCAACTTTTTTTTAAATTTTGTTTTTTGGAGGAGGGAACAGCATTTTCGGCGCCCCTTCCCTTTCGGCGCCCGGGGCGGCCGCCCCCTTCGCCCCCCTCTTGCTCCGGCACTGATCGAAGCCAAGAAAAAATTCAAAAAGATTGTGCAGACTAAAAAGGAAAATTTGTTCTTGGAAATGAATAAAAAAACTCGTTTAATGCACAGATGGGACTACTTTCTGGAAGCTTATTAATAGCTGGAGGGGAAAGTCGAGCGATGTATCTAGTGAAATATCTACTGGGGGTTGGCTTAACCACTTCAAAAGTCTACTTTTCGATAGTAACATTACGGTCACACTCTCTGGCGACGTTATTTGGCTTAACAATGATGATCCCGACCTTTCAACCAAAATTTGCGAGGGTGAAATTGAGGGAGCTATTGATAAATTTAAAAATGGCAAAGCAACTGGCTCTGACCAACTCATTCCAGAACTATGGAAAAGCAGTAAAAGCATTGTTCTCGGGTATCTCTTTAAACTGTTTAATAAAATCTTTAACACTGAAAACATTCCTAAAAGTTGGAATACTTCTATTATTTGCCCTATTTTTAAGAAAGGAGATAGGCGGGATACTGCAAACTATAGGGGAATTTCTTTGCTCAATATTATTAGTAAAATTTTCACTAGGATACTCCACAGTCGTATTTGTGATTGGGTGGAAAATCATAACATCCTCTGCGAAGCCCAGGCTGGATTTAGACCTGGTTATTCTACACAGGACGATATTTTTATACCAGTTACTTTGATACATGCAGCTGTTGATAAGGGCAAAAATTGTACCTCTTTTTTGTTGATCTGGCGTCTGCATTTGATACTGTTAATCTCGGAAAAATGTGGACTAAACTGTTTAAAATTGGGCTTAGCCCAAAATTAATTAGAATCTTATTTAAATTGTATAGAGAAAACAAAGCTACTATTAGAACCCCATTTGGGAACACAGACTTTTTTGACATCAATAAAGGTCTCAAGCAGGGCTGCATTCTCAGCCCTATACTTTTTTCTCTGTATATTAACAACCTGGAAGAGGTCCTAAAATCGAAATTTTGAAAGTCAACTGAATTAGAAAGAACAACCGAGGCAGGTAGGGCATTCCAGGCCTCGACTACTCGTTCAGCGAAAAACCTATGCCAAACGTTGCCGGAAGAGAAACTTCCAGAGTTTAAGGGGGGGGGGGGGGTGCCCCCTGGTCTTAGTGTGGGAAAGACAGAAAAAGTCAGCAGTCTGGACATCAATGAGGTGGTTTAAGATTTGGAAAGTGAGGATAAGATCTCTCCCGAGGAACCTGGTTTTGACCGAGATCAAGTCCAGTTTGTGAAGACGTTCTTCATAGGGTAAGTGTTTGATGGGAAAGCACCATTTAGTAACGCGGCGCTGACAGGTTTCAAGACGGGCGAAGAAAGAAGCATAACATGGGCGGCCAATCTGGGAGCCGAATTCAAGCGTCGGGTGAAGGAAGGTTTTTGTACAGGAGAGCAAACAGCTTAGGTGATACAGCAAAGAAGTTTAGAGGAGCTTTTTTAAAGACTTTGCCGATGATAAAATCAGTATTGGCATGAAATTTCAAAAAGGAATCAACCAAAATGTCCAGATCCCTATGGGACGTGTTAGTAGGAATGGTAATATTACCAAGGTGATAACTGTAGTGAGGGTAGTTATGCCCAAAATGCAGCATCGCACATTTAAGACAGTTAAGGGCAGGACAGTTATTGATCAACCGGATGGCAACAGTATCAATGTCTTGTTGAAGATCTTGGTGAAGATCACAGGGAGTGAGAATTTTCAGACCGTCCGCGTAGCTCCTGCAAAAGGAGCGGATGACGGAATGGAAGTCGTTCAGGAAAAGATTGAAAAGAAGGGGGTCCAGTACAGACCCCTGGGGGACCCCCGAGGTGGCAGGGGCCCAGTCACTCTAGTAGAACCTCTGAAACTAACTAATATGAGGAAGATAAGAGCTGATCCAAGCAATATGCGATTTAGGAAAATTCAAAGAGGACATTTTGTGAAGGAGCAAGGAGTGGGAGACAGAATCAAAGGCTTTCCGGAAATCAAAGAAAACAAGATCACATTCCACCCCTTTGCCCAGAAGGGTAGTAAAGTGGTTGTAAGTTTCAAGAAGGTTAGATTGACTGGAGCGGCCCGGGAGGAAACCGTGTTGGAACTTAAAATCAATATTGAGCTGTAGACAAATGCCCATAAAAGATTTATAGAAAAATCTTTCAAGAATTTTAGAAGTGACACAGAGCAAACTCATCGGGCGATAGTTATTAACATCATAGAGGGAACCGCCTTTACGAACAGGGGTAATATTAGCTTCCTTCCAACGAGTGGGGAAAGTACAGGAAGAAAAGGAACTTTGAAAAACCGAAAAGAAGGGGGTAGAAAGAGATTTAGCACAGATATGAGAAAAAGAGGGAAAATGCCATCAGGGGGCACTGGAAGAATCCTCCCTTAGTGTATTAAGAGCATGCTCCACGTCCGAGCACAGGAAAGGAGTAGGAACGGAACAGCGTCCATAGGGAAGCTAGGGGGGTGGGCCAGGTAAGAAGAGGCAAAGTGCGAGCCAAATTCGTCTGCAATATCCCTGTCATCCAGCAAGACAAGACCGATGTTTTTCTTCAAACTGGTAGTAGGGGCTGTCTTCCTATTACGATTAACGTAGGCAAAAGGGATTTAGAGGCCGATTTAGCTTTGAAAATGAGGGATTCCTCGTAACCACGACGGCCGGAGGGTAACCCGGAAACGGCAGCACTGCAGGCAGCTTTGAACAGGGCCATATTTAAAGGGAAAGGGTAATTACGGAGACCATTATAGGCACTTTTTTGGGTTTTTTTTTTTTTTTGCCTAATCAGGGACCTGATGTTGTAGTCAAGCCGAGGTGGTGCCCGCTTGGTAGAGGGAACAGGGATGAAGTTCTTAATGATATCAAGAATAAAATCCTCAATAATTTCAAGTTGGGTGTCCACATCCCACCCCTTGAGCTCAGCATGCCAGTCAATACAAGCAAATATGTCATTGATTAACGTAAAGTCAGCTTTCTTATAATTGGTACGAGGTCCGCCGGGAAGATTAATGTGAAAAACAATTTGGAGATCATAAGTGTATCATTCTCGATCGTAATGTAAATCTAGCTCGAAAACAGAGTTCGAGTCAGAAGAAAACATTCCTCTCCCCTCCTTACTTGGGCGGTGATACAAATTTTCGAGGGGTAAAAGGATGGGTCCATCAATGGTCTGACATATCACGACCCAGTTTTTTGTTCGTTTCGCCAGTCCTAATTGACCTATTTCACAACATGGGGCTCTGAACCCTTGGGTTAAATTTCCCTCGTGACCTTTGACCACGTCAGTCCTACTCTGTCTCTCTGTCTGCCTTTCACTTCCGCAGTTATGGCCAAGAGCATGATCCGATTCGAAGGAAATTTGTTGTGTGTATTCCTTGAAATGCTGAATGACTTGTGCATTTATCAGCGCTTACACGTTACATGTTTTATTTATTCTATAAACGTCTAAATCATTCGTTTTTCGTACATATGCGTAATATCAAAACAATGGCGAAACAATTAATTTTGGAAGAGAAGTCCAGATTCTTCCATTACGCTGCCGTATGGTATAGCTGAAGGCAGGTTGTGGAAACGGGCTTTCTTCCACTTACTATATACGCACATTTCTAGTATACAGGGTAAGGCAAAAGTCTGATCACACGCAAATAAATGTCGTTATAGTAGTCCTATGTTAAGTCTAAGGGCATATTTGTTATGTAAGTCAGATATGGCGAAGCCAATGAACACATTTTCAATGACCTTGAAAACCTTCAAGGTCATCCACATTCTATCTTCCCAACGGCACAAGATACAGCACAAAAATGAATTACAAAGTTGTGCGCGAGCATTAAACATAAACATGACAAACTGCGAAAACAGATTGAAAATCAGAGCATAATTACAATAGTTATGAGGAAAACAAAATAGCAACAATGTCTTCCCTGAACGTGTTAACTGCCATGCAGTGAAGCCGAGGGGCTGCCTCTACAAGTGAATTTCCGATCCTTTCCCGTATCCATGAGTGCATTTTAATTTCAGATTCAGTAAACGAAAACGAATACGGATTAGGCCTAAAGCCATCAATCACAAAGTAGAAAGTCATGTTCGGTATGTGATTACTTTCTGATTTTACATGTATTATTATTATTTTTTGGCCGAATCTTAATGCCCTTTTAAGTGATTTTCCAGCCCGGTAGCAACATCGGCCAGCAATGAAAAAACGCATTGTCGTTGCGAATGCGGCCCTAACTTTCATTCAAAGCGGGAAAACCCTGTACTTTCGAATGCCCGCCATTTTCACAGCTTTATAAATCATTATGGTATTACGGATTACTTCCAGTAAAAGGTAAATTACAAGTTGGTGGTGACCAGGAAGCAATTGACAAGATGAATTTGTGTCACTTGCTCACTGGCATTTGTATTTCTGCCACCTAGGACTATGCAGAACCTCCCCCCCCTCCCCCCCCCGCACCCGCCAAAAAAAAGTGCTTTCACGGCTTTTTTTTTCCAGGACGTTTTCGGAAAAAGCAGAATAGGCCAGCGATCAGAATACGCCGAAAAAAAATGTGGGTGGGTGGGAAAATAAAGGAGGGTGCAAGGTTTAAATGTTTGTAAATTCGTATGCGTAAATAAACTTGTTTAGGGGGTGAGAGGGGGGGGGGGAAGGACTGCAAGGGACAGCAATGAAAGTGTCGACCCCAAAGAACGAGGCGAGAAATCTTTGTAAAAAATCTATTTATTCGATGTTTTCTCCAAATGACTTTTTCTGTATGGTACATTCACAAAAAGAAAAATAATTTATAACAATAAAGTGGTCATACGTTTTCTAGTAACAGGGGGTCGTACAGTGGGGTGTAATTTTCCGATCCTCCCACAGAAAAAAAATTCCTAAATAAAAAAAATGTTTATTTAGACATACAGATCCCGGCAGTTATAAACTATGCAGTGCCCCCTTATTATGCCTCCAGCCCACCTAATTTTCAGAGTGTCTTAATCGTAGGTCTATCCTGCATTTTTTTCCTGAAACGTTTTTCCTGAAAAAAAATCCGATGAAAACACTTTTTTTTTGGGGGGGGGGGGGATCTGCGTAGCCCCAGGGCGGGGCAGAAATATAAATCCGTCTCTACCAAGGAGACAGTGACGTAAAATTAAGCTGGTCACTTACCCTTTGTTCAGCATAAAACTGTAATTTATCTTTACTAGAAGTAAGCTGTAATGCCATAATGATTTATGAAGCTATTAAAAAGTTAGCCCAGGGTATTTCCCGCTTTTGGAAATGAAGTTTGGGCATTCGTAACAACAATGCGTTTTGAATTGGACAATTGTTGCATCCGGGCTGGATGTCACTCAAAGGGGCATCAGCGCCAGAAAAAAAAAGACAATAAATGTAAAATCAGAAAGTAATCACATACCGACCGTGACTTTCTGTGTTGTGAATGATGGCTCGATACTTTGGGTCTAAACCATTACGTTGTTTTCTTTTATTTCATCCTGAACTGCACTCGCTCACTTGCATTGATTGACGCAGGAAAGACTCGGATCACATTCGTGCACTGTCTTGTAGAGGCAGTCCCTAAGCTTCACTGCATGGCGGTTAAAACGTTCAGGGAAGACATTATTGCTACTTTGTTTTCCTAGTAATTATTGTAATTATAAACAAAAACGTCAAGAGTGCCGTAAAAAAGGGGGATATATGATTGAATTTTCACTTGTTAAAATGAACACGGATAAAAATTGATGATTTTTAATTGAAATAATAAAATGTACAATTGAGAAAATTCCATCTGTTTAGGTGCTATTGTGCTGTACGTTTTAAATACATGATTGGTGAAGCACAACAGCACCTAAACAGATGGAATTTTCTCAATCGTACATTTTATTATTTCAATTAAAAATCATCAATTTTTATCCGTGTTCATTTTAACAAGTGAAAATTCAATCATATACCACCCTTTTTTATGGCATTCTTGACATTTTTGTTTATAATCCGTGTACCTTTTTTACAGCTATGGCGTCGCGCTATAAAGCTATATGCATGCAGTCGATTGTTGCTGGCCACTTTGAAACAATTCAACTCAGCTCTGAAAGCCTCCATCTACGAAATAAATACGCCACTCTATCGTTTTTAGCTGCCACCTCGAAATTACTCTACTTCCGGGCGCCCATCTAATAACATGGTGTGTCATTTGGTATCATTTGGTATGTTTTATATTTTTAATATTTTTAATAATTTTAATGTTTAAGCCTTGACCATGCCTGAATGGTTTGTTTTTATAGACTTGGTGACTCGGCAGATACTGCCATGAATTTTTAAAATATTTTAGTGTTTATTTTTACCTGAAGACGGGAGGTTGTCCTCCCGAAACGTAGTGTAGTTTTATTTGTGCACGAAACTGGCTGTTACTCTATCTTATAGAAATTAACAACGCAGCTGAGTTTGGTTTAAAAATATATGCTTTTAGCTGAAACACTGATTCTTTCACAATCATTTATTAAGAGCCCTGGCCCGCAGCCGCATGCTCTCTACCCTTACAAACTACAATACAGATACTACTTACTAACATCCGGATAATTTACCGTACCACCATAACAACCATAACAACCACCCCACACATAACTCTGCACTTCATGGTAACCACACATGTCATCACATCGACGCATGGCACTCTCTTCCGGGAATCCACTCAATAACACCACTGCAGCACCACCGCAGCACTCCCTACTAACTGTTCACTATGTACAAGACGGGCTCACTCCCAGTGGACTACTATAGCATAACCACCACTCCGCTGTGCACTAACACACCGCACACCACGCACCCAGGCCCACCTCTTCTCTCCCATTTAGAGATAGTTCCAGTGGACCACATTCATCACACCATGACGACACCAGCAGACACCACCAGACGACGACAATGCCATCCGCGCACCAGGCACACTGGCCCACCTTCTCTCCCCCATTTAGGGAGATGTCCAGCGGACCACATTCTTCACGCCACAACGATGCTAGCACACACCACCAGACAACGACAGTGCCCAGGACAAGCCGGATGAGGGTAGGGCGGGACCAGCAACCTGCACGTACTCTACTTTTATCACACAGGGACACGTGATGCCCTACAGAACCCCGCCACCTCTCGCAGCTTGGCAACTGGGCTCGTGCCTACAAACAGGGATAGTACCTATGGGAGCGTTGACAGACTGCCCACCCAAGACACCAGACGCATTCGCGCCACCGCATGTATGGCACAATGCAGCAACACATGTTCTGGGGACTCCTCAACAAGACACGCCGAACATAATGCTGAACCCACCCAACCGAAATGAAATTGGTGAGCACGCAGCAAAGAGTTTCCAACGCGCAGCCTGGAAGCAATTTTCGCATCCTGGTAACTCAGTTTGTGTAAACCTGAACTTGTAGCACTGACCGGGTGTAGCCCATAAAAGGCCCTTGAGGCCCGCAAGGCGTCCCAGTCCCTTTGCCGCTCTGCCACTGCCCAGAGCCTCACAACAGCCCGACGCACACGCACAGATAACTGTGGAGTGACCTCCGGACCATGCCTCTGCACTGCCTCACGCGCTAGCCCATCCGCCTGGACATTCCCCACTTTCCCATTATGCCCCCTAATCCACTGCAGTCCCACTAGGCCAGTGCAGGATGCCATTCAAATTTTCCACAAGATCGTGTAAATAACCAGATCCGCAACATCAGTGCTTCACAAGCACCACGCAGCTGCCTAAGACAGGAGAACTTGCGTGCATTGGGCTCCGGGCTCTTCTCAAGTTGTTGACGAGCGTGTTGCTTTGGCTGCCGCTGTGGCCTCGGTGGCTGTTGCGGACGCGATTTGCTGGGCGCCGTCATGCTCGGCTGCTCCTTGTTGGTTATTTGTTTAGTTTCTTTCAGTTCTTTCAAAAAGATCATGACCAGAAGGTTTTGTATGTTTTGCAAGTTGGTAAGGCTGTTTACTACATATGCAAGTGAGCCAAGTGAGCTGGTCTAGATGGCCTTAGAGCTTTCTTCTCTTAGTTGGCCTTGTTAGTTTTTAGTTTGAGCAGATCACACGTTGGAGTGGTTAGCATTATGGGATGTGGTCATTGGTGAGTATGGTGCAAGGGTAATGGTAAGCAGGCAAGGAAGAACCTTGCTGCTGGTATGTACTTTGATATATTTACAGTTGAATTATGTTCTGACAAGGAATAAATAATCCTTCATTATGAATTTTAACTGCTATATTTATTGCTTTGATGTTTTTGTGTTTGGGCTGGGCTCAGTGAATGGTGAGCAGACCTCACAAATGGTAGCAGAGCGTGGTTCTTTCCCCAGTTTAGTCCAACACAAACATCATTAAATATTTATGCAATTGTGTGTGCTCATGGTACTTAGAAGATACTGCTTTGGAATTGAATTTGGTATCCAGTGGCATTTATGGCATGGATTTGGGGAGTAATAGTGACATACATGAAGTGTCCTCATCATAATGAAGAGGTACAGTAAAGGAGCCATTATGCTGTGAACAAATTGTATTTGGTATTCAGTGAAACTTGTGGCAAGGATTTGGGGAGCCATAGTGACTTAAGTGTCGTCATAATGAAGATGTATAGTAAGGGAGCCATTATGTTGTGTTGTTATTGAGTCTTTGTTCAATATTATTGGCAACTTGTATTACAGTACCAGACAACTAAATAACCATGGCCAGTGATACTGTGGCAGTTGCTATTCCCAAACTAAATACTGAAAATTATACATCCTAGAAATACAACTGCCGATTCCTACTTCAAGAAAAAGGGCTATGGTCATTTGCTGAAGGCACAGAGCCACAGTTGTCATCCACAGCAACAGCAAAGAAAACCGAAGGTATAACTACAGAAAGACCTGTGCATGTGCAATTATTGTCTGAATGTGAACCCACGCATGCAGGATGTGCTTGGGGAGGTAA
>JAHWFP010192952.1:0-20035 GCA_023313725.1 Lithobius niger
CCATTTCCGGGAGGTTTCTGAGATGTAGCGGAGATGACCTGGGAGGGCTTTCGTTGGTGATGAAAGGCATTATAAGGGGCGGTGAGCCAGTGATTCCCGTAGTCGTTATGGAAGAGTTTTCCCGTCTTCTTTCGTTCTGTTTGAGGTGAAAGGATGGGGGCCTTCCAGCTTCCCCAGAGAGGGCTTGCTTGGGGTTGGGAATTCAGATGGATGGGTGCTGTTTAGTGGAAGGGACGGTGTCTGTATTGGCCGATTGTCTGGAGAAGGGCCATCTTGTCGGGGAGAGGAGGACCGGTGACCGGAAATGACTGGACTGGATTCATCGATGGACAGGTTACCAGGGCCATCTGTAACGTGTACACTCTTGATGCGAGCCGTTGGACCAACGATGGAAATTCGGCGAAGTGACTTGAGTTGGTGAAAGGACGTTCCCGAATGGGGCAGTCGTTGGGGTAGGAAGAGGTACCAGTGGGGCAGGGCTACGTGGCGTCAGCGTATCTTCATGGGGGAGTTTCTGACGAAAGGAGGTTCACTAGAGATGCGCCGAGGAAACCGGGGACCCGGACCGGTGATCAGTTCAGGTAGGAGGGGTTCCAAATCCGACGAAAGGACAGTTGACGTGGGGGGGGGGGGCGTCTGGGCTCCATGAGAGGGAAAGCCTGGTGAAAGTAGATCCCTCAGCTGGATACTCGAGAAGGCAGGACTTCGGGGCGGCAGCAATCCATTGAAGCCTGGAAAGGGAATGGGTCCCATTCCTTTTGAGTGGTGAAAAGAAAACTGTGTCTAGTTGGTCACAAGACGTGAGCTGGCTAGGAAGATTTCAGGCAGGGAAGAGGACTATGAACTGGTGGCGAAAGGTCGTTCTCTTGTAGAGATGAGGTCAATGAAAGGATGGCCATGGAACAGCCGTTGGCAGAGGGCGTGAACCGATGGGACACTTGAAAACCTTGGCGAAAGGACGTGGAATGGTGACAACAGGCCATCCTTGAGGCGAGCTTGAAGAAAGGACGGCCGTGGAACAGCCGTGGGCAGACGGCGTGGGCCGTTAGGAGGCTTGAGAATCTCCGGTGAAAGGACGTGAGGCAACAGGTCGTACCCATGAGGCGAGCTTGGCGAAGGATGGCCAATGCCATAGATCAGCCGTGGGTATACGGCGTGAACCGATGGGTGGCTTGGGAGGTCCGGTGAAAGAACGTGGACAGATGGCAACAGGCCGCCCCATTGAGGTGAACTCGAGATCAGACGGAACATCCGATGTGGACCAATGGTTGACTTGGAGACGTGGTGAAAGGGGGTAGACTGGTGGCAACAGGCCGTCCCCTTAAAGACGCGCTTGAGGAAAGGACGGGCGTAGATTCGTCGGACGGACTCGGTAGCGGCAGCAGTCTGGGCAAGTCAAATGAAGGGCCAGAGACTCAGGTGAGCTTCGTTACAGGGAAAGCTGATGAAAGACAGGCCGTTGGTCGTAGGACATCAGCCGTACGGGAGGTGAAGTCCGATAGGGTGTCGGTGAACAGGGTGGAACCATAGTGATCCAAAAGGCAACGTAAATAGGTTTGCATCCGTATTTAGTTAACCAATTTCGAGCCCATTGGCTTTCCGTCCCGTTTAACCCATTATTTCACGCTTCTTGTGTGTTCCTTTCAGCTTCACTGGTGTGTAGCGCGCAATCAAGCGTCCCTCCAGTGGTGATTAGAAAAGTGTATGCTTACATGTATATGTGTGCGTGTTAAATGCTGCCTATGGACGTTTCCTTTTGGCCGTGTCAGTCTGGCTTAGCGGTAGGACCTCGGCCTTTGATGTCAGAGGTCATGGGTTCGATTCCCCGCTCAGGCAGTCTGACATATAAGTCCAAAAGGCAACGTAAATAGGTTTGCATCCGTATTTAGTTACCCAATTTCGAGCCCATTGGCTTTCCGTCCCGTTGAACCATAGTGATGGCGGCACAGCTAAAGCAGTCTTGATGATGAAAGCCAGGGCAGGATGTCAGATGAGCTGGCGCCGCAGCCGTCTTGGTAAGATTGCGGACCTAAAGGGAGATTCCCGATCAGATGAAAGGAACCAGGAGGTTTTTAAACGAGCTGCCGTCATGGATGGTAGCTTGAGACAAAGAGATGACGAGCTCTCTTCAGCTGCCATTCTTATATAGGGAGGGCCGCGCATGCGCGGTTGGGGATCCTGAGCCGGCCATTCAAGTCTCAAGCATCCAGGCGCATCGTTGTGACAACAATACAAAAACTGACAAGTATTGGACTTTTGCAGCATAAAGAAACAGTGTTTTTAAAATACTGTTTCCCCAAGTGAAGACCGACATTAGTAAAGGTTGCGTCCTTCTAGCCATTTTCATCTGGAAACTTATTCATCCATTGCACGTGTTAAATCAGCAAGAACGCATGGGATGGAAAAAGTCGCGGGAAAAATTTGTGGGTAAAGTGTCTAAGTCTTCGTACAAAGGAACCACGAAAGCACGGATGCGCCCTACGACACATCACTGCATATTACATAAGACAGATTGCCTTTATAAATTCAAGCTTTCTGGTAGAATTTTATTGAACACATTAAATTAATAAATATGGAGAATTATTTTTTCTCAACGTGTTTCCTGATAGGAAAAAAAAATCAAACTGTGTGCGGTGCGATTCACGGTCGGAAGAGCTAGAGAGCCAGAAAACACACAAAAGAAATTTATGTTAAAAGTAAAGTCACCCTTACTTTCACAATTAAGGCTTCAAAACAATTAACGACGAAGGGTTTTAGGAAACACAGTAAGGCTACTAAATACGATTTTGTTGTTGAAAATGATGTGGTGGGATCTGTCAGCCAGTCGGTGAAAACATTGATTTTTGGATTTTTTAAGCTGCTGATGTACTTTGTTCTCATGAAGTGGTGACAGTAATCTTACTAAAATTAAAAATTGTATAACACAATATTTTCTGAATTTCAGGGTTCGCAAACTTAAAATTTCAGGATTTTTCCAGGACCTTTCACTGAAAATGCAAATGCCACAAACGAGTAATGAACAGACAGACAGTGATTTATGCAGGTTTTTGCCCGTCCTCTGTATGAAAGTAGCGCTGCGCAAAGATTCAAAACAGTAGCAGAAAACGTAATTCAAAATTAGGTCTTACCACACGCTGGTGCTCCAAGTCAGCCTTATTGCCAACTAGCAGCATAGGGAATTCATCCCTATCTTTGACTCTCAGAATCTGCTTATGGAATTTGTAGATTTCATCGAAACTGAAACAGAAGATAAGAGGCAAAATGGTGAAGGTTTGTTCTAAACTGATTTTATGGTTTATCGCACTGTATTGAAATATTTAAAAGCCTTTGAGTGCTAACAATGAAAATAAATTCGATGATTTTCAAGAATAGGAACTTACAGTAAAAGCAGAGTTGTACATAATCCTATCATTCAATACAACAAGCCATTATACTAATATATACACTGCAGGCATTGGCAAAATGAAGAGATGGGTGGAACCACCAGCAACCAACCTTTTCCCCCTCATCGCTGCTGACTGAACGAACTTCTTTTCGCCTATTACACCACTCTCACGTTTTGATGTACAAGCTAGCTATTGAATGACTTTATCATGCAACTGGTAGAGGTATGTGATAGCCAACTTAAAAAATTAGAAGCAAGTATGCAACTTGTAAGCTTTACTTTGTGTACTATCATCAATATCCGAAATACTATTCTGATGAAAATGTGACAACTTCGCCAATTTTTGGCCCATTTTGAAATTCTAATATATCTTGACGAGAGCTTTTCGGTGGCTAGTACTTTTGGAGACCATCCAACAAATCCAGCATTCCCAGAACCCCTAACAGGAATTGTTCAGGGCCACCAAAAGTGCTCTTGCTGCACTACTGTATGTGTGAAAACTAATTGGCAAAAAGTGTGGGGGGGGGGGGTGACGTTTTCACAATGCGCGTTCGTGTCGAGTGCCACAAGAGAACCACTCAGAGGAAGCAACACAGACTGCAATGCCCTAGGCAACAATGACTGTTTTATGTGACCAGAAATATCATGAAAAGCTGATGACGTCATTCATTGATGGAAATGTCAAACTGGGATTCCCAGATTTGAAACTAGACCACGTTTGCCACGTAGCATTGCAGGGTTTGCATTAGTGAAATAAAAATTAGCAAAACTAATGCAAAAGCTGAACTGTATAGCAAGAAACAATTTTTGATTAGCTACAAAAAACTATAGCATGTAAACTCAAATTTCAATCCAGTCCAACACTGTTGGTTACACATACTTAACCACTCAAGTTAACAGCCACTGGCATTTTGACAGTCCTCCAGAATGTGAATGTTGCTGTAGGAATAAACGAGAGTCTCCTGGTGCACGCTTTCGACATGGCTTTTGAAAAAAAAATTGGCGGCTGTTGCTACAGGGCCATTTTTAGTAGGTGTTGATCTGCTGCACTTATTAAATGTTCAATAATGGCTTCCATAACCAAGTTTAATGTTCAATAACCAGGTTTGCACTGTCTACTCAGCAACCTTCACCAATGTCGGTTGCCACTCGCACTCGACTTGTTTATTAAAAGCTACTTGCCAAATGGCGACTGATTAACCCTTTAAGGACTGCATTTGCGCTACGGTCTCTTAACGGACTAGTAAAAAAAAATTCATAGCTTCTCACCTACTTGAAGTAAGGAATGAAACTTGTCATTTTTTCTGGTCTTCATATCCCATTTTTAGTTTTACTGTAGTTTGTTCCACATTATGTTTTCAGAAAACTGACTGGATGACGACTCGTTTCCTTGCACTAAGAGTGCAAAAACATGCGGATATCACACTTGTAGACTCAACAAAGTTACTTTTAGAGTTTACGAATGGGATGCTTACGGATTTTTTGCACTCGTAGTAGAAGAAAACGAGTCGTCATCCAGTCAGTTTTCTGAAAACATAATGTGGAACAGAGTATATAATTGGTTGAAAGTTTTCGATCTGACCTGTAGAAGAGCTGTAAACCATTATTAAACAGCGGGCGTATTTGGGCGCACCTGGCCTTAAAGGGTTAATAAACCCCGATGCTTAAGTTGTCATATCTCAGAAACCTTGTTAGCTAGAAACAAGTGATTTGTGGAGTTGTGTGCAGAATTACAAGAGCTCTCCAACCAGTCTGCAGTACTTTTGTTAGCCCTTTCAGCCAATTGGAGGGTTAGATTAATACAAACAATATTTAAGCATTAAGTAGCAGCAAAACTAAAAGTTTTTGCTACACGGCGAGGAGGCAAAGGACAACGGCGAGTACATTTAATTGTCTACTGGCCAAATGGCGAGTGCCACACAATTCACATTCGTGAAGGTTGCCACTCAGGCAGCAGTCCTCAGTAGCACCATCTTGCACCAGGGAGAGTTGCGCTTCTAGGGTCATAACGTCGTGTGAAGCAGTACTGCATAGCACACAGTCAGAATCAAGCAAGATATAAGACTCTGTATTAAACAGGACAGAAAGCCAATGGGCTCAAAATTGGTTAACTAATACGGATGCAAACCTATTTACGCTGCCTCTTGGACTTATATGTCAGACTGCCTGAGTGGGGAATCGAACCCACGACCTTTGAAATCAAAGGCTGAGGTGCTACCGCTGAACCGTGTCAGTATGGCTCAGCGGTAGCCCCACGGCCTTTGTTTTCAAAGATCGTGGGTTCGATTCCCCACTTAGGCAGTCTGACATACAAGTCTAAGAGGCAACGTAAATAGGTTTGCATCCATATTTTTGATAAGACTCTGTACTTTCCCTGACTAGTGCTAAAATTTTACATTTTGGTTTGGAGATGACACTAACCACCAAGATGAGCATGCCCACTATGCACAGGGTCGAGGGGCCACGTGCCTCATATAGCTTGGGTTGTGCATTTGGACAGTTTATTGATTATCACGTGAGCCGTAGACATACGCCACCACTGCGGTTAAAGGGTTAATGTATCGGAATCAGTATTTTTTTTAGCAATTCTTTAACAGATACTGTCTTAACGAGTTCAGTGTAGCCAAACCTCATTATAATTACTCTTACAACAATAACCCACTTACAACAATGGAATTCTTGAAGCTTCTGATCCAACCACGCTCTCAAAGTATTAAATTTACCTCCAATAGAGTGAAAATTCTCCATAGTACGCTGACTTCCATACTGCAGATAGTTCCCTCACTAGCAAATCTTCGACTGCAGCCTGCAGTCTTCTTTATGCTCTTCAAAGGTAAGCCTGAAGAACCTGCAGTCGAAAATTTGCTAGATAGGGAACTATATGTAGTGTAAAAGTAAGAATAATATGGAGAATTTTCACTCTGTTGGAGGTAAATTTAATACAGTGTTCCACAGTAATGAGCGTCAACGTTACGGACTTTTTTCTAGAGTAATTGTTTATAATGTAATTTTGTTAAAAGTTTTATTTTCGAGACGTTTGAGCAGACATTATAAAAGCCTTAAGTGGAATCAGATCAGCCTTACTAATTTCCAACAACTGCAGTTGCTTTTTTAATCATTTCTACAGCAAATCTTATACGCCGTAGCACAGCTATTTGGAAAAGCTCGAAGATGAATTCGGAAGACAGCCTTGTGATCAGTAATGAATAGGCTTAGAGCCTTTTTTTTTAGGTTACAAAAATGTGGCTAAAAGTGAGCATTTCAGCAAATGATGTTATATTTTGGCACGGTTCCTTAACAAAAAGTGACTTTTAGTTGAATTAATGGCCAGTTCCTAACTCTGATATGTGGACGTCACTCACACGATTGAGGCAAACACCCAGGATATTCCCCTTAAATTTATCCAACCATTCAGCCGTCTTCGTCCTGAAGTAAGAGCCATCATTTAAAACAAGGCTGTAATTAAACTCCTGAAATGGGCTCACTATGACCTACTTCCGGCTCCGCTTCCTCGCCCAGCATTCAATTCCCAGCAGCACGTTAGATGGACCAGCCACTCTGATTGTCCATCATTCTACAGGTACATCATTGGTTACAACCTCTGGATGAAGACGGCTGGCTGGACAGCAATATCACGGAAATATTGTGAAATGTATGTCTCCCTCGTGTGGATGAGGTTCACATTACTGTATTGTCACCAGTTTTATCGAATTACTACAGATGTTCACTAACAATACGGGCCATAACAAATCATACCAAAATTACAAAAGTTAAGCTCTACTGAAATGTTGAACAATAGTGCAACAGGAGCAAGTTACGAGACTAATAAGACTTACCTACTCCTATCCGTGACAGAAAATACTAATAAAAATCCTTCGCCAGACCTCATGTATTGTTCTCTCATGGCGCTGAACTCCTCCTGGCCAGCGGTGTCCAGAACTAAAACACAAATGTCCCACATTACATTACCACTATCATAAAATCGACTTTCATGCATATAAAACTTTACAAATGAAAGAAAACACAATATTACAGCAGAGATTAGCTCCTCTAATTTGCAAAGGAAAAGAGCTATGGTATCTTAAACAAGACTAAAATACACCAGGCCAAATAATATTAGAACCGATAGGGGATTGCACTCCCCGTTTGCATCACAAATGCTCGTTTCCATTTAAAATTCCCGCACACAACTCAGTTGGGGAAGACCACTGATTGATATTTCTTCCTTGTGTAGCAGTTTCTCTCTCCACTGCCTCCTGAGCATAGCTCCCAACTAAGGCTTTACAAGTTGATCGATTTTCCAATATGTCAGCCCTGTAAGGTTCATTATGGGGGACTTTTTCATTTGAAACTGATGAATTGTGATAAATTTCAAAGTACGCAGATGGGGATCATGAAAAGAGTTGGAATCCAAAAGGATTGAAGTATTATCCCAAGCATTAGGATGATCCGTTTTGCAGTGGTGGTATGCAATTCCGTTACTACTTGCATACCACATGCAATTAGTAGGTACGTTACTAATTGCACGGTGGTGTGCAATTAGTAACGTCACTACTCTGGGTGGCCCACAGGTGCTCGCTGGCCCTCGCAAGCAGCCTCTTTCTGGTTTCTCCTACGCATTTGGTATCGCAAGCTTTTCACGACGCACAATAATTTTTTACACAGCAAGGTGGGGGCGGCGGCGCAGAAGCACTGAAGGTGGTGGTGTAGGTGGTAGAAGGGGTGGTGGTAGCGGGGGGCAGGGAGTTCTTACTATGTGTGCGCCCAGATTTCCCAGATCGCTGTGGGAGTGGGGGAAGGTTGGGGGGGGGGGGGAGGCCAGGCGTGGGTGGGAGGGTCACGACTGCCAGCCCATGGATCTTCGTCTCTTGCGTCTTCACACTTTCTGCCTCAGAGAAGCTTTCTTGATGTTCTGCAGTAACCTGTGGAAGCACTTCAACTCCCTACTGACTTGAGAATTTTATGCAGTTTCGCTCTTTCCTCTTGGCAAGAAGGTGACTATTTTCCTTGGCCAGTACGCTTCCTGTTCACCTCTATACCGAGCACCGGCAAAGTTCCTGGCTTTCTTTCGTCATCCTGTTGACCAACCCAGCACAGTTGCAGCTGCAAGAATCCAGTCTTGGCTGAAGCGAGGACTCGCTGAGCCGTGTTTTCGCTGGATGAGTTGCAATAATCCTACAGACCAAGTTGGTGAGCAGGACTCTTAAGATGGAATCTGGGATGATAGAACCCATAGGGGATTGCACTCCCCGTGTGCATTGGTTTTCTGCATGGCTCGTAGCTCATATTGGTGTTCTTCCTGTGCTACAAAAGGTCGAGAAAAGGCAAAGAAGAATCTACTTCTTCCTCCATGGTAAACTGAACAGGCTGGGTGCCATACATTGATCCTGTCCAACAGAGAAAAAAGGTAGTCTTTGTGTAGGACAGCCAGCACATTGTCGATGAATCTATTGCAAAGTGGCATATCTATGAAGCAGCTTACAATAAACATGTCGACAAACTGAAGGACGATCTTGGCCAATACTGACGAGCACGAGTACCGCATGGGAGTACCCGAAGTTTGTCAAAACAAATGTCACCCGCAACGGACCTCCCTGGTACCCAAACTTTGCGAAAACAATGCGTCTTTAAACTGAGTCTCCCAACCCTCACGTGGACCCCCCCCCCCCCACCCCCCACAGACTGGTGATGCCGTTTGAAGTGTTAATGTAGGGACGTTTGGTAGGTGCCAGGCTGCAGTAGTGATTGGAGACTCATCTTCGTCGCGCAGTAATTTCCTGCTTCGACTCCCCTGGCATCCAGAGCCCCACACAGACGGAGCTGCCGTTTGTGGTGCGAGGATGGGACTTCTGGGACTGCATGTATACGCCATGCGGCAGAGATTGGAGACTCGTTGTCGCATAAAACCCCCTTCCCTCTCCCACTCCAGACAGCAACCACCTGTTCTTAATTTGGGCCAGGAACCTCAGTAAAGTTGAACTGAGTGTGTGGTTACAATGACAAGAAAAACGGGACAGTGCTGCTGGACCGGAAAGACCACAGCGAGAGTGTTGAAAGAAATTGGACAGATCGGTATTTACCTAGAGCTCGAATACGAAGTGGGAAACTTGGTATGCAACGGAATTGATGCTCACTTGCAGAGAATCGTGAAAGCGAAGCTGCTCAACGAAAAAGCGAAAGCACTGACCCCTAGTGACTGATGATGTGGAACTTCCAACATTTTTCGCACAACAGGGATATCCCCTAAGGTTGTTTACCTCGGCAAAGAGGGTCCCTATTATGTAAGCTTATTGACTGGATGCTCGCTAATCGTTTCAAGTATTATGTATGGAGTCGTTGCAACCGCCAAGACACCACGGACCTCGTGGAGAAACTTGGTACACAGCAAGTTACTGGAGACCACAGGCTGATCTCTATGATGTCAAAGCACTCTTTCTGACCCTCCCCTACAAGACTTTGCTCAAGAAGTTTGATCTGGCGGCAAAGAGGACTAACGTTGATGATTAGACAGCCAGTCTTGATATTGCTTGGCTTAAAGCAGTGCTGTCTACCATCTTACGTCCGTTTCAGGAAACATTTGTTCTGGCAAACTTCAGACCAATGGAGTACTCGTGCTCGCCATTATTGACCAGGATTGTCCGTCATTTTTTCTAAGAGTTTCTTGTTGAGCTGCCTCCCGGGTATGTCACTTTGGAATAGGTTTGCCGGCAGTCCCAAGACAACCTTTCTTTTCTGTTTGAGAGGCTTAATGATGGCACCCAATTGTTCAGTTTACCATGGAGGAAGAAGTGTATTCTTCTTTGCCTTTTCTCAGGCCTTGCAGACCTCTAATTTAAAAATACAGTATAGGTTAAAAAAATAGGTTGCAAAATTAAAAATAAAGATTTTTATAGGTTATTTTTCGGCAAATATACAGGCTTTTATTGGTTTTTTTTTCTGTTTATTTCATTATTTTAAGGGCAAATGATGTGATTTACTGTTGTTTATTACAATAACTTCACTTCTCTCACTTTGATAACCACGTTTTACTTTTGTGCGCTCGGACTCCACGAAAAGACAATCTCACAGGACGTAGGCTGTAGTCAACCGATTTCGTTTATTAAATAACTATACCCCAAGCCACGGCAGTTTGCCATGATGTCATCATGAGTTAGCCACTGACGAACGAGAATGGCGGAGCTTTTGCTGTCTGAGTAGGCTAGCCCAGTCACGTGATACGTGCGTCACGGCAAACAGCCTTGGCGCATGGTTTAAAGGGATGAGATTGCAATTCAAAAACACTTTGCTCCAGAACCATCTTTTAAAAATATAAGTTTTTATAGGTTTTATAGGTTATTTTGGCAAAAATGTAGAGTCAAAATTAAAATATAGGCTTTTATAGGTTGGCTGCAACCCCTAATTTCTTGACCTTTTGCTGCACAGGGAGGACACCAAGGTGAGCTATGAGCCACATAGAAAGTTAACACACACGGGGAGGTCAATCCATTATGGCTCTTATCCCAGACACCAGTGTAGGGCCCTACTAGTCAACGAGCTCTGTAGGATTATTGACAACTCGTCCAGCGAAGACATGGCCCGGCGACACTGTATTTAAGCCAAGACTCAATTCCTGCAGTAGGATAACCCGCGGCATTGGTCAACAGGAACTGGAACTTACCAGGGCTTGGCAGAGAGGTGAAGCATACAGACCAAGCATGGTAGTCACCAACTTGCCAGGGAGGAAAGAAGCTGTGAATGAACTTCTTAGTCAGCAGGGACCTGCTTCTACAGGTTCCCGCAGAACATCAACAAACTTCTCCGAAGCAGAAAGTGTGAAAATGCAAGAGACAAAGATACAGGAGCTTGCAATCATGATCCTTCCACACTCCGCCATGCTCTGGGAAATTTGGGGGCACCCACCGATACCCCACACCCCCTACCATCACCTCCAGTAATCCAGTCCCCTCCCTCTTGCTGACTAAGAAAGGAGTGGTTTATGTGTGGCATGTAGCGCTTGTGATGCGAAATAGAGAGGAGAATCCAAGAGGAAGCCATTTGCGAGGGTCAAAGAGCTCATGGAGACCACACACAGTCATAAAATGAGTAACGGAATTGCGTACCACCACAGCCTATTGCCTGGAACTAGATTTCAATCCTTTCGGATTTCAACTCTTTGCGTAACCCCATCATCGTGCGTTGGAATCTATCGTAATTCTTCACTTTCAAAATGAAAAAGTCACGCTCATGAATCCTTCCAGGGCCAACTTTTAAGGAAGCAGTTGACAACTATGCTCAGCAGGCAGTGGCGAGATCAACTGCAACGCAATGGACAGGTATATATAGATCAGTTGTTTGAAATTTCAATTCAACTGATATGCGTGCGCAACTTTTAAATGGAAATGAACATTTGTGATAAAATGACATGATATTCGTTAAGTATGTGCAATTTCTGAGGAAGGTGATCGACCTTCACCGAAGAAGTACTTTGGAATAGTTCTGACAGTGTAGTATTGAGTCTTCGTTTTTCAGTTAGGCAGATTTATTACCACTGTAAACTTTGCTTGCCGGTATTCTCGGCTAAAAGTTACTAACGTAGCCTATACAAGGAGGGAAAGAAAAATGCTTCTTGACCTTCACACTAGAAAAAAATGCAAGCAGTAACTGATGAAGGTTATTTTTATAGCTTGTATTTTTCCGTAGTGTGGAGGCAAAAGGCACAAGTTTGTGTGTAAATTTGTGACTTTATGGTCACCAATAGACTGAACAGCTACTAAGCTCAGCTGGAGCCTACAGCCATTGTCCACACCGGAAGCACAATGGTAGCGGCCGAGCTATGTGGCAAGTCCTGTCCTGTGTCGGGGAAGTCGCCTATTCTCTATTTCTCAGATTAGTCGATCTTGTATTTTCACGAGGCCAGTCTTTAATGCAGATATTTCGTTACGCTTCCATTGTTTTTTTTTTTAATACTTTTGGTTCTTCTAAAATAATTAAACACCAATGAAGACACTTTCCTACTTTTGCATCATTACACAGCACTTGAAAAAAAAAAACTAAAATGATGCATTGAAACATCCAAATTGGCAAAATATTTGACAATTATTGCTCATTTCCTCTATTTGCTACGGATAAATGCAAATAAATATAACCAAGGAAATCATTTAGGAATCCCACCATGCAACCTTGATTTTGTTAGCTGAACATTTCTTGTGATTTGTCAACTGGTCCATGTTTTTTTTTGCTTTTCTTTTTTCATGTCAAAAAAAGTGAAAATTTTTAATTACGTAGTTGCCAGAGAAATATACTAAAACTTTTAAGCAATTTAAAAAAAATCCACTATTTTAAGAAGTAAAAAAAAATTGCTTTAAAAACAAAGTACTATGTAAACGTATAGAATATTTTGAGACCCAAAGTTGGTTACAAAACTTCATTTGTTTCCATACTACGCCATCAATTTGTGTAGACGCAATGTAACATATATATTCATCTTAAAAACCCAATACCAAATAAGAACAGCCTAAAAAGATATACCAAGCAACATTTTTGGGCCACAGTAAGGAGCCTCGAACAAATTTTTTTTCTTTTCAGCACAAAATTAAAAAAAAAATATTAAAAACTTTGGGGAGCAAAAAGGTCCACACTTTTTTGTAAGTTCTCTCTTGGACTTCGAAAAAAAATATGGACTTGGACTTGTGTTTTTTTATGGGGGGGATTGAGGCTTAATGGTTTTTTATGGACCCTGTACAATAGCCAGGAGGCACCTACACAAGAATTACCAGTAACAGATGCCCAATTTCAAACCAATTTCAAACCTACTTAAAATAATTCTGGTTTACAGGAAAAAAAAACACCATTCCACCAAAACTACACAGGATTAAACTGATTTACTTTTCAACATAGCGCTTGGAACAGAAACAACAAATCCAAGAAGCAGATGTCACCAAAAGTGGCCAATTTTTAAGTATCTGAGCAATAATACAATTCAGAATTTAAAAAAAAAACATAATTTCTCAGAAAAAAGTGCCATCATTTTGCCCAATTTTTAACTTTCATTTAGATGGAGCTCATCCTGCTCAAATGTCCAAATGCAAAACAAAAAAGTTTCAGAAATCTTTTTCATCTGTGGCATACTTTTATTAACTCAAATAACTGCTCAGTTATGTACTTACTGTCTAACCTGGCAACAACATCATCTATAACACACTGCTTTGTGTAAGAGTCTTCTATTGTGGGATCATAGTCTGTGACAAAATAGGACTGGAAAATAAAAAAAAAATTGTTGTAATGTCTTCCCATTTTGAAAGCAAAGGTTTGATAAGAAATGAATCAATTAATTAAAAACCAATCAAACAGTACACATTCTCTGTATATTTTACAACTTTTAAAGATAAAAAGGAGGGTGGGGGCAAGGGTTGCCAAGTGAAGGTTGCAACGATTTGCAACAAGAACAGTTGCAACATAATGCTGCAACTTACCATCCTCAATCAAATCAGCCCTTGCAATTTTGGCCAGTATACTACAGAAGTGTTTTGGACTTAAATATCAGATTGCCTGAGTGGGGATTGAAACCTTTGAAACCAAACGCCGAAGTCCTACCGCTAAGCCATACTGACACGACCTAGCTCATGTAGACTCAAGCATTCCGAGATTTCAGTTCAAAAAGCAAGGCAAATAGGTTAGATTCACATTTATTTAGCACTTCTTCGAGCCCATTTGGCTTTCCATGCTGTTTATACTTTAGAAGCCACTGCCATTTTCGACTTTCCCACTCGTAACGTCATTACAAAATTAATGTTTCGTGGCACTATTTTGAGGACGTTTGAATTTCTTACATACCACCAATGTTCTAAATACGTTGTGAAATTTACTTTGAAACAAAGACATGGTATTTTCCACTCACCACGCACAAAGTAAGCTATTGTAGAGTATCTTTGACTTTGAAATTGTGAGTGGTGAGTGAAAAATACGACCTCCATTGTTCCAAAAAAGCATCATAGGCAACACGAAATGTAAATTGTATAAGGCTTTCCCCCTGCTCCCCCCCCCCCCGCCACCACGATGGTTATCTCAGACCTCCTATTTTACTCCAAATATGACTCGAAGTCGTGAATAGTTAATTCCATGTTGTGAGCAAACATAAGTAATTCAATTTACTTCGTGCTCGCTCTGTAAAAATAAATGCTGTAACCAACACGCAGAAGTGTGCAGGCTTTTTGTCCTAGACCTTAGTATAAATAAATAAATACAGATGCACACCTATTTACGTGCAAACATCCTAGGTAGAAGCGAAGATTAGTCTAGATACTGATCATACCTTTTTCTACACCTACGCGAAGCCCTAGTGGTAGTTGCGGCTACTAACACAATTGTATTGCTATGCCTCCAAGCTGCTTTGCACGCAAAGCATTAGCAGAGGTGTTAGTAATCGCAACCAAAGCCCGAGCCCTGCCCAGCGTATGCTTGGCAAATGTAAGACGCAATATCTAGTTAACTCCAATCTATGGTAGAAGTGAAGGGTTCATAGAGTTGTGTCAGGGTCCGAGAAGTCCCAGAAGCCGACATATTTTGTCACACATTATACTGTCATATGTATAATAGGACCTACAAGAAGCATACTTCGGGGCCGTGTCATACGGGAGGGGGGGGGGGTGCCACCAGCTACCCCAATAGACTAACAGGAGCGCCAAATTCGGCTGACTTGTGTGTATACATAAAAAAAATAAAAAAAATTAAACTTCACTGGTTACTGCTTATACGTAATTATCCAAAACGTAAGTGTCACCCGAATCCATCGAATAGCAGTAACAATTGTATTCTCAGACAACAAGCAAGTTTCCGAATGTACCGAACTCGGTACTCCTTATTTTATGGCCTAAGGCACCGGACGAAATAAAAATGTAACCCTCCGCTCTTTTAGAAATTCTGTCTCCGACCCCAACCAATCCAAGGTAAAAAACAATAATGCGACCCCCTCAAATGTGCTTTTCGTAATTCGTATGCCTATTGAGACTACCCGCAAACGATTAACTGGTTGTGTTTTATGTAGTACTCTGCATCGGCAAGCTATCACTAGTTATATGGAAAACTTACCTAGTTTTTAATCAACGGACAGGGTCGAGTTACAAAAAAGGCAGTGGCTCCTTCCACATCCACCGTGGCCCTTTTCCTTTCACGTTTCGCGGCCGATTGGTCGCGAGGTTTGTGGGCGGAGCTTAAACGAGCGACCTGTCATAATCTTTTCCCGTCCAAACAACGTTCATTCCAGCTTATAAAATTCAGCAAGAAACTAGAATTGAATGGTGTGGATTCCTGTCCAAACCAACTATAAAGACAGACATGACAAGTATTTTCATGTGTTAACTGAATGAGAAAGAGTCTGGACGTGATGGTCTGCATTCCTGTACAAGTGACAAACATTATCACACTAATGATTATCATCTGTGCATTTCGGGGGGGAACAATTATTTTTTGGATATTGATGGGGAGTTAAGATTTCTTTCCAGAATCTTGTAAATGTGGTGGGGGAGGAGGGGAGAGGAGCGAAAGTTTGGCGGTCAAGAGTTCAAACACTATAAAAATTACTCGTAGGCTTTTATCGATCGAGTTACAGAAATTCAGTTGAAAATTTGGTAGATGCTACTGCCAGTAAAAAATGTGCTGGCAGCAAGAGACTTAAAAACGCTGCTGCCAGCCAGTACTCCCTATTACATGACGTGCACTAACGTTATTCTGGTAGCAAGAGAGTTGAAAACACTGCTACCAGTACTCCCTATCATATCAAAACCAAAATCTGTAAAAGGGGCTGCCAAGTTCCGAATGGTTCGGCTCTTCAAAGGAGTGATATCAACACACCAAAACATTCGCCAAGTTAATAGCACCGCTAATAATTCGAAGGTTAAATGAAAACTAGAACCTTGCTACTTTCGGTAGCAATGTTCAAGCTTTCATTTAACGTCCAAAGTATTATTCGGTGCGATTAAGTTGGCGAATGTTTTGGTGTGTTGATATCACTCCTTTAAAGGGCCGAACCATTCGGAACTTGGCGGCCCCTTTTACCAGTTTTGGTTTTTGATATGATATCACTCCTTTTTTTTAATTGTGTATTGACTCAACTCCACTACCGTGCAGATGAGTAATAAAGTGCCACGTCAACAAGAAATTGGTTTTCAACAATTTGCTACTACCTTTTGCTTATAGGCCGAACCATTCACAACTTAGTCACCTCTTTATTGGCTTTTGATTTGGTTTTAATTTTGTTGTAATTTGTTGTATTTAGTTAGTTTTGGTGTGTTGATATCACTCCTTTGAAGGGCCAAACCACTCAACTTGGTGGCCTCTTCACCAGTTTTGGGCTTTGTTTATTTTCCTTTGTTTTTACACGTGGTGACTGGTAAATTGGACGTGAATACAATTTCTTTGCAACGTTGTTTAGATTTATCGTGATACACTAGTGTGTGTCTAAGCACCCACGTCGGTATACATGTTCTCATTGTCGGAACTTTGGCTGTACAATGAGAGACGATGCCGACAATACTAACAATGGTTATAACAATATTTTCGTACTCAAGCGCCTTCCCATGCCATCCATGTTACGCCCCAAGGCTCCAATCCATAAAAGGTACGCAGTTCGTATTGTAGTGCACCCATTCGTCCAATTCATAGCTGGAAGCCTTCCCGTTATCTGGGAATCGATGAATAATCACCCTATGGGATTTAACATGGGGATGAGCGGACTAGCTAGCTAGTTAGTAACACATTTTCAACGTTATTGAGGGGCAGATTTTGCATTGAAAGCACCATAGCTGGCATTCAAACAAGAGTTAATTTCTGTCAGGTGGGTCATTGCTCTCGATTTCAACACAATTTAAGCTTTTGTACCGCATTATTTTTCCCCAATTACCTGAAATGTGCCCAACTATGCTTCAAGATATAAGACACTGACGCAATGGTGTCGCGCTACAATGGTTTACAACCTCGACAATTGAATTAATGTGATGTTTGTTGTGACGTTTGTTGCCTAACTTAGCGTGTGTCTAGATTACAGTACGTGCACTAACGTAATTCTGGTAGCAAGAGACTTAAAAACGCTGCTACCAGTACTCCCTATTACAGTACGTGCACTAGCATTATACTGGCAACAAGAGACTTGAATAAGCTGCTACCAGTACTCCCTATCAATTGGCCTGTACTAGCGTTGTACTGGCAGCAAGAGTCTTAAAAATGCTGCTACCAGTACTTCGTATCAATTGGCCTGTACTAGTGGTGTACTGGCAGCAAGAGAGTTGAAAACGCTGCTACCAGTACTCCGTATCAATTGGCCTGTACTAGCGTTGTACTGGCAGCAAGAGAATGCTGCTGCCAGTATGCCCTATCCATCCAAAACCAAAACTGGTAGAAAAATCCGCCAAGTTTCCAAATACGATCGGCCTTTGAAGGTAGTGATATCATTCGACCAGGGAAAGGCCGCCAAGGTCAATCCTATTACCCAAATTAATCGCACCGACTATTAGTTCGAAAGTTAAATGAAAACTTGAAGATTGCTACTCGCTGTAGCAATCTTCCAAGTTTTCATTTAACGTCCAAAGTATTATTGGGTGCGATTAACTTGGCTAATAGGATTGACCTTGGCGGCCTTTCCCTGGTTGAATATCACTACCTTCAAAGGCCGATCCTTTTTGGAAACTTGGCGGGTTTTTCTACCAGTTTTGGTTTTGGGTGGATATCACAACTTCCATAGGACTGCACGTACATAGGGTTACACCATCTTATCTACATCTGTACCTTTTTTCTAGAGAAAATTTATTTCTTTGAATTTCCACATTTATATTTTTCAAATTTACCATTGCCAATTAGCCGTTAGATTAGCCAAATTGACACGGCTTAGTTTATTGTATGACCATTCTTCACATACTTAAGTTGCTTCAATCACATTTTTGCACTCCCTGGCAAACAATCGCTGATTTAGTTTGCTTCGCTCACTCAATCAGTGCAACCCCTTCAGTTATTTTGTTTATCTCTGCACCTTCCCCTTAATTTTTCTAGGTTTTGTTGACATTTAGTCATGCAGAACCCCCGAAGGTCGTTGTTACTAAACCAGCAGAAAGCGAAGCATTTTATTTTGGGGTTATTAACGAAAACCCCTTTAACTCGTGGATGCGTGAAATCTTTGGTTGCAACTTGGAAAAGAAACTAAATTTAAATTCGCTGGTGGCGAATTTCAAAACCCTCCCACACATTTGTCCTGTCCCCTACAACCCCCAACCCAACAAAAGGACCATGCTCAGATCAGCATGCATCCGTGTGCAAAAGTTCAGCTACGTAGGCCTTCTCAATTTTGCGCTAGCCATGAGCAAAAAGTCTATGGGATTTAACATGGGAAAAGTCTTATTAGCTAGCTAGCTAGACAGTAACATCCACCCAAAACCAAAACTGATAGAAAAACCCGCCAAGTTTCCAAAAACGATCGGCCTTTGAAGGTAATGATATTCAACCAAGGAAAGGAACGCATCTTTTTTGTCTATGATTGGTGGACACTCATCCTTTAAATTTTAGTTTTTCCTAATCTCTGACCCTTCCCCTTACATTATCCACAATTTGAAACATATCTGTCGCATTGGGATTTATCCTCAACATGCCAAAATATGCTTTTAGTTGCTTACAGTTAACAGACACATGTCTGCTAGTGAGCCGCCTTTTTATCATTAACAATCAATTTTTTAACAAATGGATGTCTACAATGGGATGATCTACTGTTACTTGGCGGCGACACTCTAGCGTGTGTCTAGATCTCTTGGACTTTACCAGTGGTGTACTGGCACAAGAGAGTTGAAAACGCTGCAGCCATTATGCCCTATCTCGTGGTGTACTGGCGGATGGTGAACACTAGTTAGCCCCACTGATTATCAAACCTCGCTGCGTAGCTCCCCATGCAACCAGAGAACAGTATGAAACACCGTCTGAGGGGGCGCGCTTATCATATACATCGAGAATTTGTGTAATCCAAAAACGTTATGATGCAAGCATTTATGAAACAAAGAAGTGTTAAAAGGTAGCCTAGTTAAAGACGACAGTTGGTGAAAACAAGCGAAAAAAAGTAAAAAATTGTAACTAAATGCAGACCCATTCCCGCGTACTACAGTCTGGTAGCAGCTAATATTGGTCACTTCGTGCCAGCACGAATTGTACTGGCAGAAGCCACTGCGTTAAAATTTAGACGTGAAAATCGTCACGTCCATGTTTTTAGTGTTAATAATTCGTTTGGACAGGAAAATAGACAATTAACGTTCAGTTTCATACTCAATTTTAATTTAGACGAGAAAATATTAGAGCCACGTCCATGTTTTTAACAAGAATAATTATTTATAGATTGTTTCCTAGATTTTTTTCACTCTTGATTTTAGTAATTAGTTTAAGACTTGTAATTTGTTTGGACAGGAATATAGACCATTCACGTCCAGTTTCTTGTTCAATTTTATAATCTGGAACTTTTGTTGTTTGGACGGGAAAAGTGTGTAGTCAGGTCGCACGTCAAGCTCCGCCCCCCAAAAACTTGCGACCAATCAGCCGCGAGACGTGAAAGGAAGAGAGCCACGGTGGACGTGGAAGGAGCCACTGCGTACAAAAAATGTTCCATAAAACACCGATGTTCCTTCACCCTCCCCCCCCCCCCCCCCA
>JAHWFP010192952.1:20135-34109 GCA_023313725.1 Lithobius niger
CCCCCCCCCCCAATCGCTGACGTTACCCCGGCCGTGGTACACTTATTGCAGAATTTTTCGATTCTGCAGTATTTCATTTCTCTCCTCTATAAAAATAATAAAAAAGTACGGTACTTTTTTTGGGGGTGGGTGGGGGGGGGTGGGGGGGGGGACAATTTTCCCCCCCCCCCCCCCCCCCCAAAAAAAAAAAAACGGGCAAAATCAACCTGCTGCGGTAATTCTAGTCTTGTTAGTTCAGCATAGTAAAAACCAAGACGTCATAGCAGAATATAAATCACTAATAGAACCCGTGGCGCCTTCAAGGTGCTAATAAGTCTTCCCTAGTATGTTTATTGCTTCGTTAACCCTTCTTCCATTGTTTTTTTCTTGTACCATCGCGACTACACTCTAGAGAGTTGTGGAACTGCAGCTGCCAGGGACGACGCTAGAATCACTTTATTGGGGAGGCGGCAGTGGGGCAGCAATTTTAGCCAGGGGGGCGAACCGAAAAATTCAAATATAGGGGTCTTCCCCCCCCCCCAAAAAAAAAGTTAAAATAACACTCTTGTAATTCTTCCTCACACCGAACGTTCTTAACTGCTTCATACCCTATTTTTTGGGAACATTTTTAAATCCAGCTGTAAAAAAGATGATCTTTCAACTCTCACAGTAACAACTGGGCTCTATTGGTGTAACCTCAAGTCCTTCTTGTCGCTTTGAAAGAAACTAACGTAGTTTTCTTAATAAATAACCAGAATTTTCTTCGTTTATACGTTTTATTTTGATCTGGTGAGTGGGGGGGGCGCCAGGGGGGGCGGCCAAAAATGTGGTGGGGCGAGCGCCCCCCCTCGCCCCCCCTTAGCGTCGTCCCTGGCAGCTGCAGAACACTATTTTGTACAATTTCAACGCAAAGAACTAGGTAACCGACCTTAGCTCCCTATTTCATCACCTAAAACTTTTGAATTTGTCTGCTGTATACAGCAGTTGGCCCGTTTAAGTCTCGTCAACACCACCCCTTTTATGACTTTTCTAGACTGCCTCCTTCCCTCCACCCAAACATTTACACATTACATCATTCTTCAGTCGGTGGAATCTGAGCTACCCTTCCATATAAGGTTTCGGTAGGAGGAGGAAGGTCAGCGGTTTCCCTGAGGAACTTCTCGTTCCCAGGAAAACAGGAGCACTCCAAATCATTGTCATTATCACACAACGTCATCCGACACAAGGAAGGACAAGAGTAAGCTATTTTGTTGCCGCAGTACAAATCACAGTTTCCCATCGGGTTGCAGATTACAACTTCAACCTAATAGAAATAGAATCATACAATCAACAACAGTGTTGCATGTGTTATAGTTTGCTTACAGATTTTTGTGTTCCGATATGATCTAACTTCGACTCAGCTCAGCTGGCCCACATCTTAAGACAAAAAAAAAAATAATGCCGACTTTTACTAGGCCAGAACACCATCACATTTAATTGAAACTGATTTTTAACAGCTGAGTAGAACACAACTATTTTTTTTTTTTTGGTGGGAAATTTCGAGGAAACTAAAGCTAAAATTTAAACTTATATATGAAGTCTTTTTTTTTACGAGGAACAACTGAAAACCGTGGTGTACAACATTTTATAGTTAGGCTATACACAATTAAAGAGGCTGTATGGGTGTTGTGGAAGAGTAGGAAATAAGGAAATTTTTACATCAAAATTAAGGAATTCTTTGGTAGAAAGTAGTTAAAAATATATATTTTTTTAACTTAGTTCAAAGTAAGCAGTTGAGACAGTGACAAGATCGCCTTATTCTTTGTGGAGTTCGTATGTGTAGCCAGTCGTTAAGCTAACTGCAAGGTGCACTGGATGTACGGATGATAAAACCATTAGCATAGGCATAAAAGGCACAAATATGTCAATCCATGCTGCGAGAGCGGATTTTTCAACCTAAATTTGACGAATTTTTGTTGGATTTGTTGGCAGCCGCTGCAATTTCCAGCAAGCGGAATCTATTTTCCATATTTTACAAACTTTTACAATATGATCCAAAGTGTAAGGGATTGGACAAAACAAGGTTTTTAAGGCACAAAAGAGCTGTTTTCACAGCATTAACTTTACTAAAGATGCCATTTGTTTTTACTTCCAGTGCCCCTTGCAACTAGCTTAACTACTAGTTCCAGGTGCAACCTCGGTAGCTAACACGACTTATTGTCGCAGCTCTAATATACAACAATCTTTAGCTTACCGTGACAATTTCGCTGACTGTTTGCAGTCAGTTGAAATAAACATTAGACGGAGGCAATCAAAAAACTTTCCACTAAATATCGTGTCCAGCGCCTCTATCGATTATTAATTCTTTAATGACGAAAAACAGCAAAACTTATAGCTGCAGGCTACATCTCAATTTTTTTGAGCAGCTGGTAATGAATTTGAACAACGATAAGACCACTAAAACATAGTAAGGAACCACACGTCCAAAATCGGGAAAAATTAGGAAAATAAGGAAGGTTTCTAAAAAGTAGGAATTCTACAAGGACCCCTTACTGCCTGCCATTTTGAAACAATTCTAAATTTAGGCTGTTGGTGCCATTTCTTTCTACTAAATATCACTGTCAAGCAACTGAGTAAACTCCAATTAAAAAACTTATCGCATATATTGGATGTTATATTTTTTGTCATACAATATCAAACACCACCCAGTATCAAGAAACCATGGTACCGAAAATAGGACACTTCAGAATTCTTTCAATTTTGTATACACTGCTGTTTTTAATTTGATTCTTTGAAATTTAGGGGTGTTTAAAAGTGATTATTATTGCACTAGCCTTTGCAAGAGTAAATCGCCAAAATTACCATTTTGAGGGAAATAACAACGATGAAGCACTTACGTGAACAAAATATCCAAAAAGGTTTTGTCCTGCCAAAGGAAAATACCAGGGATGTTGCAACATGCAGGCTACCAGAACTGGTCCAACATCGTTTGAGGCCCCACGCAGATTCTGTATTCTTTTATACCCTCCCTTCACCCCAATAACAAAATTGAAAATAATTTTTTTAACTTGAAAGATTTTTTTTACTATTTATCCGCATCTTAAATTAACCGCCTACTATTTCGTATTTAAGAAATAAATGATGAACATAAAAAAAATGCGCAACCGACGTAACTTTTCTTCTTGCCCTACAACCTCCACAGACAACTCTCATGCGCTCAGCGTGTTGGCATCAACATCAACATAAAACACGTGTTGAGTTTTTCTGTGCTTGGTTCAGTTTTCTCAGTCGGCAAAAGCAATGAACGGACGTGCTGTCACTAAGTCTAAGAGAAAAACTGCAAAATTATTTACATATACCCCTACGTTTAAATTTTTCCTACATTAGCAACGCTGATGTGGCGTATATGGCAGTGAGTCATTTTCTTGATCTAAGATAACCTTGGTACTAATTATTCAACCCCTTTCACACTTTCCACATCGATCTACTTACTACATTCTAAATTAGTCCCACAAGACGTTCCAGGGTCATAAAACTAACAATTTTTTCGGCTATATATTTCCATTGTGGTTGAAAAGTAGCCTAGGTATAAAAAAAAATTCTGTCCATGAGGGGAGAAAAAAGTCTTTGGGGGTGGACTTAGAAAAAAAGTTTGGACCTAAAGAATTTCTTCTCCCCTTTAGGACTTAAAACTATTTTAGTTTCTTAATTTTGAATCGCCCTGCAGTTTTTTTTTTTATTTACATTATAAACGATTCTAAAAAAATAAAAAAGATGCATTCCAAACTTTCCATTTTCGTAACCAGCAAACGAACATGAAGGGGGCGGGGCTCGGTGTGTGACATAATTTTCGAGAGGGGAGGTTGTGAAAGCTTTGACACAATGCAATTTTTTTTTGAGAGGGGGATTGCAAAAAATGCAACGTAGTTTTGTAGGAACCTACTGTAAATCATCGGAGCTTACATTGCTGGGAATGATACTCTAATCGTGAACATGTTAGTCGCTGGGTTATGTCCAATCCATACAACACTGCAATACATAAACAAAGAGTCCGCAAGAGTCCGACAATTAGTAATATGGCATTCCCAAAAAACCTGCAGAGCAAGCCCATTCAAGTTTCGTGAATCAACTCTTGTTATTAGCTTGCACGGAATGCTGGGGGATGTACGGGGCAGAATGCCAAATCC
The DNA here is from genome assembly GCA_023313725.1 of Lithobius niger. Classification (NCBI taxonomy): domain Eukaryota; kingdom Metazoa; phylum Arthropoda; class Chilopoda; order Lithobiomorpha; family Lithobiidae; genus Lithobius; species Lithobius niger. The sequence goes on from JAHWFP010192952.1 coordinate 24,281, forward strand.
AGACTGTAATAAACTAAAAGCCATGAGAGCCCAAGATCCAGGGCAGAAAGAAAAATGTGTGGGCACTAGATAGATCTCACAGACGCATTACAATTTAGGTCAAGTGGCCAACAGATAAATTATTTCCTTTTAATAGTAGCCTACATTGCTCTCTTGACACAACACCAACAAGTGTGTTGTCACACAAAAACAGCGTTGCAACTTGAGGTACGAACCACACGAAATGACAGTGAAAGACGCGATACAAGGGGGAAAACAAAATTAAAATAAATAAAATGGGGCGAGGGATAATCGTCTAACTGGAAAATCGCATAATTGGAAGAACATATAACGGAAAACAGTATAACGGAATATCATCTAACAGGAAATTCGCATAATGGCAAAGCACCTAACTGGAAATTCGTATAATGGAAAATCGTCTAATATCCCTGCCGCGCTCGCTGCGGCTATACATATAACATCAGAAACCGCAGTTAGAAGTTTATCCATTATACAATTATCCATTTTACGATATGCAGTTTAGATGCTTTTCCAGATTTTTTATTTAGGCAGATTTTAGACAATTATCCCATTAGACGATTTTCCAGTTAGACATTCGTCTGACGCCCCAAATAAAATGACAAACAAGCTGAAGACGGCCCGGGGGGGGGGGGGGGGGGGGGGGAGATAGTGCAAAACGAAACTGAAACTTACTACGGCAACAGAACAACTTTCAGCTGGTGACTGAGAGCTGATATAGCTCAGCCTAGCTGTCTGAAGGGGACCCTGGCAATGTCCATACCGGTCAGTGCCAGGCAGGGTGGTGTGCCGGACTGCCAGCCTCCTTCAGCAGCTGTGGCATCTATTCTGTACTGGACATTACCTCGGCTCCCAGCGATGATCATAGTTTACATACTGAATCCGCAGGTTTGCCTGCCCATCCCCTTGTTACACTTATTTCTTCTTTTATTAAGGTTTAAAATTGAGCTCATCTAAACAAGCATTAGTTTGCTTCTGATGACAAAACAAAAAAAAACAAAAAATAACTTCATACCCCTAAACTTAAAGAAGAAACAATTGTTAGCTTATCACAGAAAAAAAATATGAACAATTCTTTCCACCGTTGAACAAGGGGCAGTCAAAAACAGAAATATAAGGATTATTCCGAAACAGTGCGGGGATACAATTTTGTGAACTAAGAGGTTGTCTGGAATGATGGACTTGGTGGCAGAGCTCAGCACAATTGCCTGAAGGAGCTGATCTGGCCACTGATGGAAAGGGAACCCTGGCCAAATTCCTGCCCGCCTGTGCCAGCCAAGGGTAGAATCAGAAACCACTACGAAACTTCAACAGCTATGGGACCTTGGTGCTATGGCTAACGTTAGGTGCGCGTCAAACAACAACAGCTATGGGACCTAATCTCGTCTGTTCTGGACATATCTTGACAGTTCTCAGCAGTGATCGGAGGTTTCCCGGTTTGCCCCTTTCCCTTACTGGACATCTTTTGCTCCCCCCCCCCCCCCAAAAAAAAAGAAGACCGATTTAAAATTGAGCCAGTTCCTCTATACATGCATTAGTTTGCTTCAGATCATTTAAGGCAAAGATGCAAGAAATTTATTTTTAAAAAATACCTCACTACCAGCACTAACTACTTCTTGTTGGGGCCATGATACCAACCATGATGCCAAGCAGTACGTGCCCACCGCTATCACTCCCTTTTTGAAACTATGTTTTAGCATGTTTTATGAAAGAAAAAAAATCTGTAAGAGTTTACAACTTTTTCAGTGCTGATTTGGTGGTGCTGAAGTTGGCCTAGTTTGTATAGATTGGTCGTGTACAAAGCGTACCAGATTGACAACAACCTTGATGACAACAACTAACTACCAACTTAGTATTCAGGAAACACATTGATTCAGTTAACGCGCACCAAACGTCACAGCGTAGGTGAGGAGGCATGTGCACAGCATGAACCGCCAAGTATGGAACCAAAAGAGAAAAACCACTGTGTTGATTAGCATACCTGCAAAATCCTCTGCTCCACACCTTAGCTAATTTATTAGTAGAAGTAGCTTGTGAAAACAATCGTTTTGTATTGGTTGAAACCTTTCCAATGTACCAACCAATGCAAAACTGTAAACAAACCAGTTATGCCAGGTGACAGATTTGTAATTTTCTGACTACGACTCAGTCTGGAGGTAAGTGTCAGTTGCCACAATGATCGCACTTGGATCATTAGAAGATATGGCCAGGGGCATTTCAAGAGACACCAAAGGTATGGGAAAAACCTGTCTACAGCCATTCTGTCTGAACACATAACTGAATGGGAAAAACAAAAATCTTACTTTGAACAAAATTAGTTCAATTTTCCAGTTCAATGAATTTGCAAGTTATGGAGGCAATATCAAAAATTCTAGAAACCGATGAACATACCCGAAATGGTACAAATTAAGGGTACAATAAATTTGTTGAACCCTAGTAATGAAAAACTGCTAGAAAAAAGTGATCATAAGATAAATATTCTAAGTTATTCACGTTACACTGGCTTTTGCCTTAAATCGTTCCGGTATGTCTTGCAACCCGCTAAGAATAGCGTTTGCAACATTTATACTGGTTAGAGTTAATGTGGTAAAAACATCTCGCATGAAAGAAAAAACAAGAAAATGACTGTGATGGCAACATTTACATACGTTTGAACTAATGTCGCACAACTAAGTCATACAGAAAAGCCAATAGGGATGAATGTTCCTTTAATTTTTTTTAAGTATTTTATTTTGTTCATAGCACGGCTAAATTTTACTTTTAACCATTCCCTATAACTTTACAATTTCCATAAATGCCATAAATAAGGCCTCCTTCAAGACGTCAATGCCATAAAGGCCTCCTTGTGGCTACAAACTTGTTTCAAGGAGATCTTGAACCGTTTGGGATCTATTCAGTTCCACACATCTACTAGCATCTGTAGCTCTTCATTATGAATTTAAAGACATATTATCACAACAGAAAATCATACTAATCTACCGTGGCAATGATATCGTAACCTTTACAGACTGCTCTCAGGTGCATGTGGCTTCCCCGTTTTCTTCAAAAGAAATTGTGCAAATCACTCTAATTTAATACAAGAAAACGCTAAATGGAGCCAAGTTTTGTAGACTTTCATTCGGTGACAATGTGCCTTTAAGTTAACTACATGTTTACACTGTTACTGATACGTAGTAACATGACCCATGTTGGCTGCCACTCGCCAAATGGTTACGGAAAATTGGCAGTTGGAGATTCAAGTTTTCCTTTTAACTCGCCAAGATTGCGACTTGAAACGAAGTTTGCTAGTCAAATGGCCGTATCTCAACAACTGAATCGTTTGCAGCATTTCATCTAGAAGTTCGATTTGAGCAATAAATATTTCCACATTAGATCTGGTTTTTTCTACTGTAGCCCTGAGCAATGCGTAAAATTAAAAATCGTTAAACGGTGGACAAAACATTATTTTGTTGCACACAACGTGGTAGTAGAATACTAGAAACTCCAACACTATTGGTCTCCCTGCCAAGTCGATTGACAGACCTTCTTATTCAATCCTGCCAAGTCGATTGACAGACCTTCTCATTCAATCTAAGTCACTATGTTTAGTCATAAACAATATAAACACAGGCCACAGCGAGGTGGCATGAAATTACTGAAAATAGAAGTCGATAAAAAAAATATTCCTACAAAACCCTAGGGGCACCACAAATTATTGTTTCAAAAACTGTTTGCGCAAAATCAAGAAAAACCGGTGGTGACATTATCTACACTTAAAGTGCACGTTTTCTTTTTTTAATCAATCAGCAAGCCTGAAAGATAAAAAAAAAAACATTTCCTTTGTGTTGTTCTGAAAGAATAAGTAACCTTTCTAGGAACTACCATGATTCATAGCCAACTAGTTTCAAAGCCATCCAAGGTTTGTCACGCTGTCATTTTTTCTCTCGAGAACAAACCCACCAGTTCTTAAATCTTTCAAACAAGTGGGTTAGAAAACACTGTAACAAATTTCTTTCGATACACTCACTAATTATCTACCTATTAAATAGCTGTTGATTATGATAATTACCATACGATTTTGTGCTGTGAAAACTTTCAAACATTTCAGATTCTCACCACGTTACATGGTCTGCCTGTCAAACTCAACCACACCCTACTATGGAACGAATTTAATGAGGATGAGTGTTCCTCCCTTTAATTCCTATAGCCTATGGGTCCAAACCCTATTCTTCCTCCACCTACCTAGGGTACACACTAATCTACTCCTTCAAAGCTGCAATATCTCTTAATTTTACAACGCAGAAGCAGTGAGACCAACAAATACTACTGCAATTAAATTGGAGACCAGTGTAATTACAAATCAATGTCTTATGTGGCATGGGTAAATAAATATTCATCGAATTAAGTGTTTTCGACTAGGGATTAATTTTTGAACCAGGCGAAGACTTTATACAGAGAAATAAAAATCTTAATAAAATAACATAAAATGGTATCCTGATAATAAAAAGTTCAAGAAAAAGGGTAAATCTTCAATCAGAAATAAATTGTCAGCAAGAGCAATACAAAATGGAATTGGGTTTTTATGACTGAATCACACAAACAAATTTCCACCTTTTAGTTCCTTTGCTTGCCTTGGGTTCTACACCACTCCCCCTCCCCCCGCTCCCCAACCTCTTTAAAAAAAAAACAACTAAGCACCTGTTAAAAATGCTTTTTATTGTTTGGCTGTATCTGTCAATACAATTTGTATCTTCAGGATTTTTTGGGATGGGGTGGTGGGGGGGCCCAATGGGGAAGAATTTACTGTTAAAAAAACCTGAAGACTAGATGGGGAAAAAAGTAGTTATCCAAAATGTGCCTATCTAAGATATAGGCTATACATTTCTTGAAAAAAAAATGTACACTGCATTGCACAAATGAGAATGCACTTTCAGAAAAAAGTAGAACCTTTCTATGTAAGTTAGGAAAAACAATAACACAGTGGAATTATTTAATGGAAAGAAGGAGGAGAAGAGATTTTGCTGATAATTTTTAGTTTAAACGTCCCAATTCTGCCTAAGGTCAGACGATTCTCATCCCTGTTTGAATGACTGTAGCAGGTCGACGGACTGATTCAAGGACCATTAACCAAGGTTTGTTTAGTAGCATAAGCTAATAACTAACATTTGAAAAATCAGGTCTTTTCCAAGAAAAGTTTTCCTAGGATTTGTATTCAAATTTAAAGACTTTTTGCAGTCCTGCACAATTAAATGGACATTCCTTTTGCGCCTGCCTCGTGCAATAGGCTACTTCAAAGTGCACAGGGTGAAAAATAACGAACCATGCCAGTTTGTGCTTGATGTCCCCCAGTGAGGGCGAGCATTGCCATGGGAACAGAGGTCACATGGTAGTGTCAGCCACACAGAAGCTGGCACGTTATTTATTTATGTATTTACCGTACACAAGGTACAAACTTAGAATAATAAAAAAACATAACTGACAACAGAAACTAAGTACAAGGGATGAGGAGGAACAAGTGAAGGAACCAAAGCCCTAGGGCCAGGAAATTAGGGCAGCAGATTGCCCTCAGTATCCTGCAGGACAGCCATCCCCTGAACATGATCGTGGGCACACTGCCGCAGAGACCTCAGGTCCGTTGGCGACCTCAGCTAACATCAACCACCAAGTGCAAGCAAACCTTTAGCAACCGTGCCGCCAAGTCTGCGCCCCAACTTTCGGGTCCAAGCCCTACACGCCTTCACCAGCCTGTTACCAGAAGCGACTAACATTTGAATGTCTAAGCACACCAACTGAAATGTATAACCCTACTTGATGTAGGCTATGCCAAAATGTACAGTCCCCAGTATTCAATGGCATAACTACCACTTGCCGCATTTTATAACAAACGAATTACTAAATACTAATGGTAGGTAAATGTACTTCATGCAGAGTATCGAGATGCATTGCGTTTACACGGAGGTATGTCCTTTTAACAATCTCATAAAAAAAATTACTATTCCCCAAATAAGGAATAGTAATGATTTAATAGATTTAATGATTCAATGCCCTACGTGGGATTTACATGTAATGACATTACTATGTATTCTCTTGTACTATTTCTTAATTTTCATAATAGGCTACAATTTACCATACAACAGTGTGGTTCTTTTTGTTGTTCTCTATGAGGAACTACTCGGCAGGTGTGAACTGGAGTCTTCTCTCTTCTCCGGCCTGCACCACTCTGTCCTGTGATCACATTCAGACCGCTTCCGCCATCACCATAATGAGATGGACCCCGTGGTCCTGACCCTCTGCAGAATCCCACTCCCCCTTGACCTTATGTAGGGGTGGTTCGAAAATTTGATTTTTAGTCTGACCGATAAAAAGAGGGACGATTTATGGATGGGCAGCAGCTTCAGTTGCTTAAGTATCCTGTAGCAGAATCTGAGCGACACGCGACACTACGTCGTAGTACGGCTAGCAGTGTAGCAGTAAGATTTATCCGGCACTTTTTTTCTTTCTTGGTGTTCTTTTTGCGATTTCGCCAAAAATTGAACGATTTTGACCTTCAAATACACCATTTTAATCGTTTTTTCGAGAGCTTTTGAATGGTGCTATTGTCATGACGATAGGCTTGGTCGTTCTCAAGTTGTTTAGCAAAAACATACAAAGATCTACAAAAACAATTCTCGCAAGAAACTTGTTATGAACCCAAACGGGCCCAACCCAAAATTTTGCACAATGCAAAATTCCACCTTCGCATGCTACCTGCAACCCGCAAACCCTCTTCCCACAGACCGTTTTTAGTTTATACAAAGCTTGTCTCAGACCAGCTGAAAATATTCTGCTTCTGGGCTTAAGTGTGTTCCGACAATGCTCTCCTTTGCTGAAGGTAGGTACCCATCCCATCTATGCAATACAAAGTTAAATAAGAATCTCAAACCCTAGTTGCTCGAATCCGTATGGAATACGGATCCTTCCCTCATAAGCTTCACCGCACTCTCTACGTCAGTTACACCCCGTTCTTCAGCTGGGGCTGCTAGTAATTTACACAGTTTCGCTGAATAAGCTAAGTCCACAGTTGATGTCACTCTCAAATTAGCCCAAACCTCTCCATTGTCTTCATACTGTAGGAGTATTTTTAAATATCAATTGGTAAAAATTGTCCCAGGCCTGGGTGTCAGCCATTCAGTAGAATGGAGCCCCAAACAAGCAGACGTTTCTGCTATTTCGCTTGCTGAAACCGTATTCGTTTCGCACTTGTCATACTGTAGGAGGGGTATTCGCATCGTTTGAGGTCACAGTAATGAAGAGTCCATGTCCATTTTACTTTGTATGGGCGTATATTTAGTCTCTTCAAATGTCCGATATCTCCTCAACCTCGGTGCATGCATGTTAGAGACTGAAAAGAAATAAAGACCCTTTCTTCAAATCAGGCGCCGGTAATGTGCGTTTACAGACTCCTCTCCCCCCCAGTCACCAAAAGCAGCCTGTATAAGAGTTGTGAGTGCGGAAGGTTTTGGGGAACTCTGGTAATAACATCACAATTAGCACAGGTAGCTCCCCTTCCCGTGGTTCCAAGGCCACCACCTTAGGGCAATACAGATTTGGAAGTGAGCCGTACATTTCATCGACAACCAACTTCCATTCAATTGCTTCCACCAACCCTTCCAGTAATTCCGACACTACTGATCAGTGATCTTCCACGTCCAGTACTTCCTGTCCGTCCATAGTCTGTGCGTCAGTTGTGATGGTCTGATGAATGAAGCGGAGTGGTCTCGGTCGGGTCGCGGCTGACGTAGCACAGGTTGGTGGAGAGGGGGTGCTAAAGTAATATACTGTTCCGAGACTGGAGAGGGAAAAGCGCGTTCACGACGACTCCTTGATTAATGTAACCAAAACTCCACAGGTTAGCGCAAGGCCAAAGCCACTGGCCCGCGTAAACCTTGGCAACTTGACACATACGAAACACCAGGCCCCAGAGCCATCCGTAGTTCCGCCCAGGGTGATGAACTTCATTGCCCACAATATCCCGACTCATCACCGTTTATGACTGTGCCCAAGATTGTCTACCTCGCCCGGCTGAGTCGACTGGATGCGGTTGGCCTGTGCACACGACTGACTGAGTTGTGTCCGACACCTGCAACAGACTCTAGCAGCGGCCGGGCTAATGACAGTCGTTTGTGGATTATGATTGTCAGACTGGTTATTTGCCCGTAGGAGAATAACCATGCTAACTGTACCACCACAACCGTCAAGTTCGACAAATTCGCACGTTTAGGGGAAAACTAGTCAAAATTCTCACCTAATCGTTTCCATGACATCTCTTGTGTTGGCCTTGGCAGTGTGGAAAACGGCATGAGTGGCGATGGCGCATGCGACCACTCATGATCACAACCGGTATCTTCTTGCTGACCGAAAACGGGTCAACATTCGTCAAAATAACAACGTCAGTCACGCGACTGCTCCCTGTTAGTTGCCGACGCATCACCAAGGAACCACTTTTGAAAGGAATCAGCAGGCTCAAAGAACTTTTCAAAGGTATAGCCTAAAGCACTTCGCTGTGTATTGCAAGCGCCCTTGATATACTGGAGTTTCGATATTTATCGAAAAAGACAAACCAACACTGCCGATAGTATTCCGGTGCGAGGCCCACAACTTCACGCTTAAAACGGTCCCTATAACTGTACAAAGACGTGTAAGAACTTCCAAAGAGCCTTGAGCTTAATAATTTAAAGTACCCTAGTTTGGTACGATAAGCATTTGCCACTAGGAAACCATAAAATAGGCCAACAGGTAAGTATTTTAGGATAGGCTAGCAGTAAAAAGAAGACCTTTGTTCATGGTGTGGATCCAAAATATTAATTTGCCTTACCTTAGGCCGCATTTAAGTTAATTAAGTGGTTCTCAAGAGTACATACAAGGGTTTTTGCTGCGCATGAAAAATTGTAAGCCAGATTCTACAAAAGCAATTTCTAGTCACGAGTAACTGCTTTCACCAATACTTCCTGGATCTGATAACGCTATCAGCCCTTGCTACGTTCACATGATCGCCGCGAAACGAATCCAAGAGCCTATTAGCATATGCGGACACAGAAAGTAAGAATGGAATGGGGAGTAGCAATGAAAGAAGGTGAGCAGGTTCATTCTTGCTAGTACAGTATCGAAAGAAAAAGGGCGAGCAGTTGGCAATGTGAAGGATATTGTCGATACCCTGTAACAATCAGTAAGGTACTTATTTCTTGATTTTTTTTTGCTAAGCATTGCGCCAACCTACTGACATTGATATAGGCCAATATTATTCATGTTAGCATTTGTTAGAATTTTAGTCTATCACAATGCTGCAAATACGGTAGCTTTAAGCTTGAATTTTTTACAACACTGTAACCTGGAAAATAAAAACATGCAGTTTGCGGCACTTTCAGACAGCTTGAGCAGTATCGTCCTGGAGAGCACATGTGCAAGCCAATATTTTTTTTGAAAACTAGGCTACAACAATAAAATAAAGTAAAACAATGAACATTGTAACATTTTTGTATCAAAGGTTCCTTTAAACCTAAGCTAATAGTCAAACTTTTTTTTTAATATTGGCACGAATCAAACACCTGGCATCTGAAATCGGTTATAAATAGGTTAGTATCGTCAATAGTTTTTGGTTTAGGTACTGCAATCGGACCGGAGAGCTAAAAGCAGTCAAATTCCTTTTTTTTTTTTTTGGGGGGGCTCGATCATATTATGTATGTTTGAGGCACGATTAGGCCTACTACACAGGAAAGAGGAAAACAAGTCAAACGGCAAAAAAACACACACTAAAAATAACGTAGCCGGTAAGCAACCTTTATACACTTACATT
>JAHWFP010192954.1:0-17939 GCA_023313725.1 Lithobius niger
CCAGTACCAGAACAAGTGCCCAAATACCCTATTGACCATTGTCCAATCACCGCACCGCAAGCAACGAGCACAAGGTGCTGGGAACAAGAAAGACCCCTGGAGCCTAAACGAAAAGCTGCATCGCTGAGCGGTGAGGGATCATGATTAAACAAACGAAGCTTCAACATTCAGGAAGAGGGCGAGTGGGCTCATTCTTACCACGGTAGCAAAGAAAAAGGGCGGGCCGCCGATAATGAGAACGGATATGCGCTCTAACAATTAGAAACAAGCACTATTGCTTCAATAATGCTGCTATTAGAGCCGAGTCGAAAAGTTTCAAAGTTGGTTGAATAACACTGCGCTGCCCTCCAGTGAAAAAGTTATTTACTTCCTTAAGAAAACAAAACACCAGGCATTCCAAGAGAGGGGGAGGAGGGGTGGGGTAGGGTTTCGAACCATACAATGCGAGAATACACGGGGTAGCAGGGCAGGGGACGCGGGATGGGACAGAGAACTATGGGGGCTGCAGGTGGGTATCTCACCACAATGGGGAATGTGAGGGAGAGGGGGGGGGCGGCTCTTAAAGGGGGGGGGTTCGCCATCTGTTTTCATTTCATGTTCTCACATGCGGGAATCAGCTATACCGGCGTATGTTACACCGGAGTTCGAAGAAGGAGACAGGGCAATCGGCGCCCTTTTCATTCCATTCTACCCAGTGCAGTATTTCACTCAGGTACCGGCTAGACTGGCGTATGCTACGACGGGGGTACATCTAGTATAATTTAATTTGCAAAAAGAACTGCAAGGACAATGTATGCCATAAGTCTCTTTTGTTTAATTTGAAGAAACACAAATCTACGTAATTATTGCCACTTTATATTTGTAATTAAAGTTGGTTTTGTTCTGCGTTTTGTTATCTATAATGTATTCACTTGTGCTGCGATTGATAATATAGAACATAACAGCTTTCAGTACATCTGCGAACTCATTTTACGCAACAGGCATGTCTCATCTTTCACCCACCAGGAGGTGTGTCTGTGACAACCGGTCTCAGCCTAGGGCAATCAAAGAATAACGCAGGATATGCTTGCTCGAGTCCTCCACAAGTCTTCTCATACGACTAAATGGTCATGCGATGCACCCTCAACCATCACAAAGCAGTACATAGAAATGGCTGTAATTTCAATGATTGGTTGTGAGTTAGCAGGCAGTGGCTAGAATGAAAACTTTGTTCAAGCCTTTGTTGCAACACCATGAAGGGCAGACAGCATTCTAAAGTCATCGGCGGATCGCACGTAAAATAAAGTAGGTATGCACACAAGGTTAGCATCGCAGGCCATCATAATCTGCAGAATGCGGTTATCGGAATCAGGGTGATTACTTGACAGTTCAGACAGCCGTTTAAGAGGAGGCAACAAAAATCGGCTGAATTGATATTCTGGGATGGATGACAAATGCTGGGGTAACGTAGCCTCTTTCGACTTGCAAGTGTACTAAGAGAGGTACGAGATGTATTAAACAATGACTTTCTTGTACACTACCGTGTGCCTGTGAAGGTCATTGCTCAAGTGACGCACTGTGAACAATACGAACAATTACGAAACAATATGAACAATTCATTACTCTTTAAACAAAAACTAAATTATTTCCGGGATATATTGTTCAGGCATTTTCTTTAGAAGATTAAATTGTTTTTCCAACGATAGGACGCAAGATAAGATTGATCAATTAGTTCCGGAGATACACGAGATTTAGTATATTGCATGGTCGCCATTTTGAGGACGTCATAATGTTCTTTCTTTCAAATTACGTAGAAACCAATAGATTTACAGTGTACATTGTTCCGGCATTTCTTTTAGCAAATTAAATTATCTTTCCAACAATAGGTCGCACGATAGGATTGATCAATTAGTTCCGGAGATAGTAGGGATTTAGTACATCGCGTGGTGGCCATTTTGTTGACGTCATCACGGCTATACGCCGTCAATCCGGTAGTGTCTCCTGGCGGATTTGTAAACTACAACATGTGAGCAGCTTCCATCTACGATATGCAGCTTGTTGCCGGAACTGAAATGTTTTTGCACTAACAGCATGGACAGCATGCCCGCTTGTTCATGATCGTGTCTCTCCTTGTGACCATGGCTTTTTTATTATGATGAACTTTTTTATTTTTATTTATCTTGATTATGATTGACAATTGGTTTAGGCCAGGCTTTAAACTGCGATGCTTTTATTTCTTTTTTTTTTAAACATTGACAATGGTACGGCTTTTCCCCTCACTCGTCCCTCACGTTTGGCAAACCCATCAGTGACCATTATGTTACTGGTAGGTCTAACCTTAGTGGTAAGGTATTCGTGACCCCAACCCTATACCATCAACCCTTCCTTTACAGTCGGGCAACCGTCTTCGTTTTAAACTTTTTAACTTTACAATTTTTAATTTTTGTTTTAACTTCGGATGGCAGTAAGTGACCACCAGGTCCTTGTCATTCCGGTTGCGTTTGCAACAAACTTATTATTATTATTAGACCACTTTCCATTATACGAATTTCGTGTTAAACGATTTTCCATTATACTGTATACGTTCTTACAATTATGCAATTTTCCAGTTAGACGATTACTCCTCCCTCGCCCCGCAGCTGCATGGAACGTTATGTAGAAATTTGAGACATAAATGCCATAAAATTAAATGATGGGGAGAAAGGACTTTTACCGACAATGTTTAGTGTATTTGAAGGAAAAGCCAAATTTCGCTACATTGCTTATTTGCCTTCTCTCCTAATCATTCATCCCTCCCTTTCCCCAAAATAAATTCCTTTCCTTTCTTCATTCAGAAAAATGTATGAAGAAACCTCAAGAACTAAAAATCGAGATATTCCAGCTAAATACTGAGAAATAAAAAAATTTAAGGACGACGGTTTTTAAAAAAATTAAGCTAGAATCCGTATTCTTACTTATTTATTTATTGTGGTCTAACTGATACAGCTTACACTTTATTCCCCACCCCTCCCCCCGCCCGCCGATAAAGAAATAGTTTCAGTAATTTTCTTTTTCCCACACTATAAGAACCCTTCCATAAACGGCCAGTAAAAATAGAAACAAACACTCATCGTAGCAGTTTCACTGCAGTTGCATTTATTTCGAAAAAGTAGGTGGGGAGCAATTCCCTCCTTCTCCCCCCCCCCTCAAAAAAACCCCTATTTTTGTCAATTGTTTCCGTGTTAGGTAAAAAAAAGGTAAGTAGTAGCAATTCCCTCTTCCCCTCCCCCCCCCCACCCAAACCAAAACGAAAAAGAAAAATGTCTTGTTTCGTCATATACTGCCTTGCTTGTAAAAAAAAAACCTTGTCTATAAAAGCGACTCGCCGATGCCGACTACTTCCATGCTGTCACTTCATATTCCATCCCTTTTCACAAGGTCGTCTGGCAGATGCAACCATGCTGTGCCCGGTACAAGGAAGAACGCCAGAAGGATGGTAAATTCAGGGTTTATTCCAGGGCCACGCGGTCTATCCTTAGGAGATGTTGTCCAGGGGTTCAAGGATGCTCTGATTAGGGCTACTAGCAGGGTGGCACACTTCAGGAAGAGATCCTAGCAGGTCAGGGACCAGCTCCCAGAGTGAGGCTGCAAGGGGCTGCAAGGCCTTAAGTACCTAGAGCTGCCGCCAGTACCTGCCACTGGTGGTGCAAGGTACATCCTGTACCATATCCTGGTATCCCATGCTCCATCTCTGCTAGCAGCTACCCCTAGGGGCAGGCAAGGCCAGAGTCATCCAGACCACAGATCTCCAGGGACTGGACCATACACCAAAGTACATAGCATTAATGGAATACATCAATAAAGATACAGAGTATACAGAATACATATCAAGGAGCCGTAGCATCCTTGATATGTGTTGAGGCCTTAGCTCAAGGAGTAGGGGGGAAGCTGTGGAAACCGTCGTTGCAAAGAGAAGCTGTGGTTTCAGTTCCAGCTCCGAGTCTTGTTGATTCAACACCGCCGTGATCTTATTTTATCTAGGCAATGCTAAAGGAGTCAACTTTCTGACACGCATGTCATCTGGCGTTGAACCAACAGATCGAAACAAGTGATTTCTACCCCAGTCGGCTTTGGCTTGAAAACGCGATCTCCTTCCTCGTTTCAAGATCGTTCAACGCTGTTGCCCGTGGAGTTGCCTCATGTCTGGACTAATCGGAGCACAAATGTTATTTTACGCACCAATTTGTTAGATTAATCCTGAAAGCTCCCCGATCCCCACCCACACATGTAATGAAAAAAATGGGGGGAAAATGTTTCCAACCGACAGATTGGCGCCAGTGGCGGTAGGTAAAAGATTGACAGATTGACACCATGGCGATAGGTAAAAGATTTGAGCAGTGGCACCAGCCAAAACTGCTTGTTGGTGGTAGCATTGCGCAGCAGCACTCACCTCCAACCGGACATGTCGTCCTATGCATAAGTTCGCGCGTGGGCCGTCAGATTGCGCTACCGGCAAGTCAACAATTTTGTTCATGAGAGAAAGCAAACTCTTTTTTGCACGCGAGCGAACATTCTTGTAAAGTTTTGAGTCTGCACGGGAAAATGTTGCTTTTATCTGTCGAGTTTTCTCAACTTGTGACAAAATAGCGATCTTGCAAGGAATAGTTTTGTTGTCACAGGGGAAAATGTGTTGTTCAAGCATGTTAAGAGTTTATTTATTAATGAGAAAATTTTATTTATGAAAAAGTTTTATGTATTGATAAGAAAGTTTGCTTTATTTACAACAGAGTTTAGTTTATTAATAAAAAAGTTTTATTTTTTTTATGAAGTGGTTTTATATATTAATGAAGAAGTTTTATTTGTTCATAAGAAAGTTTTGTTTATTCGTGTTAAAGTTTTAATGTTTTATGAAAAAGTTTTGTTTATTCATGAGGAAGTTCTTTTTATTTCGTTTGTAAACCTACTTTTATATATTAGCATGGTAACTTATTAATGTCCCAAATGGCGCCTCGCACTATGGCCTCACGCTACAATGGTTTACAACCTCGACAATTGAATTGATGTGATGTTTGTGGTGATGTTTGTTGCCTAACTTGGCGCGACACACTAGCGTGTGTCTAGATTACCTAAATACAACGAGTCCTTACAACACGATTCGTCCATGTAGAACTATTCTTATCAATAGTATAACCCTGTAATTGGCAAAAACATCAACAACGTGAATTCGGAAATAAGAGTTACAATAAAAAAAACCAAGATACGTTCCTGCACGTTGCTAACAGGTATCTTATAAATAAAGGCAAATTGCTCAATATCGAAAACAGTCATTTCGCGATGCTGACGTCATCACTCCCGTCAAGAATGCTCCCATATACTTCTTTTCCAGCATAAAATATCACTTTAGGGACAAACTAGTGGACGAATTAATTTATCCTGGTTACACAAGTCTCATGAAAGGCTTGCTGAAGTGTGGCTTGAGCGATCAAGTATCGTTGCTGGATAATTGTTGAGCACTAGATAGTGCCGAATCATTAGGTACTAATTTAACCAACAACCTGGGTTTTAAATTAAACCACAAGATCGTGAAGGAGCTAAATCCCGAAAGGAGTTTTTAGTTTGCCATTCCTTTAAAACACGTTGTGGGAGTTCTTGAAAATGATGACAAGATAGTTTATGGCAGCAAACGTGTGTTGACGTTGTGTAACTCGAATGTCGAAAATAATCATTAGTTAAGTAATTACGAGTGTTTAGATATCATAGACGGCTTGGTTTCCCAGTACAACAACACTGTACATTCCACGAAACTGACACCTTTGAAAGTGACCATTCGACAGGAAATGATGGTGAGACAAACTAGTATTAAAATAATATCCCTCCAAAAAACTTAAATTTGCTGTAGGAACTTCCGTCAGAATTTCGAAAGTGAAGAAAATTTTCGATAAGTGATACGAATGAAGTCTTCACTAATGGCATAGGGTAGAAAATGAGTCTGGTTACTTGTCTTTTAATTGATCACGTTGGTGAGCCCGGGCTCGGCAGTTTTTATGAGCAGGAGCTTCAAAAGACTGGTTCCAGATTTTAGTCGAAAAACACTTACAGGAAAAAAAAAAGTACACATGGTAAAATGCTCAACTTCGTGAAGTGGAAAGAATACGACAAGTGAAATACCTGGCTGGATAACTTTAGCAGTTTGTCCACCTCTTTAAAAAATTGTGTTGTGTATTTCATGCTTGAGCAATGAATACATTTTTGCTAGGTTTTCTTTAACTTTTTCTCCAAAATAATTATTTTCATGTATAATAAAAAGTAAAGAAAGAAGAATTTTCAGATTTCAAAATGGAAAAATCATTCTTTACCTGCATCAACTGGAACGAGGTGTTTTCTTCTAAGCACCAGTTGCAGAATCACCTACTTTCATGACACTCGGCCAATCACGAAGAATTTGCTTATTTTAGAGATCATTCAATCGATTCGTTGCTTGTCCCTATCTCATAAGGAAGGGCTTTTTCATCGGTAATACATGTCCGAGGCTGAAGAGTTTGACCGCCTTCAGTTTCATATGTCGATGCGTTATAACTGATGGTCTTCTTAGATCAGTTATGGAAATGCCCATTCGAGATCTGTTTAGGTGTATAGTTTGACAGAGACGTGGTGACGATTTGTGCTTGTTACTGGTTTAGATACTCCGAGGTTTATAACCCTAATGACATCCTTCTTTATTAGACGATGCCTTAAGACGGAACTCCATTGACTCTTTTGCTGAGCTTGGGAGTGGGTGGGTTATTTCATTTTCAAAGGTCAGCAACCTAACTGTTAGGGTGGCTAAATATCGACCCTTGCGAGCTTCGTCTTACATACCTCTCCCACATGGTCTTTAGGGCAAATCTAGCATATTGACGAATGTGTAATATTCGACAAAGAATATTTTTTGTACTCGGTACTGGCTGCTGGTTTTGAGCTGTAAAGCATCGACCCCCCCCCCCCCCCGAACGTTAGAGCAAATTCGAGGATATGCTCTACACATCCATGCTGTCATAATACTCCATGAAGCTCGACTAAATAGATAGATTCGTTCGCGCAAACGATCTGTTGATTAACATCACAAGTTATAGCAGCGAAGAAGACTTGTTCCCGATTTGCTTCTCTAAAAACTTGGAAAATCAGCCCATAGATCTCCTCATGCTCATATCTTGTCACCTTGAACACTCACTATTGCACCATTAAAAACATCGCTGATTTTCTATACCAAAACAACGGTTCTCATGCCAATTACTATTGTCGAAACTGCTTCGACGGATTTGAACATGAATGATTGATGCTTACCCATTAAAGCGAAAGTTTCAACTTCAACCCGGCACAACTGCTCAGATTCAAGAGACCCGGCTCAAACCTCCTCGAATTTCGTTGCAGTAACCTTCTAACCCTCTTCACGCGCAAAGTTTGCGCCAACTCGAGTGCCTCCTTTGACTGGTCCTGAGGAACCCAAATTTTTTTTGTTTTTAATCCAATACTGTGCAAAAGGTGCCTTATATGATAAGAATAGACACTATATTTTTTTTCGTTTTTGACAATATCTTCTGCCTCCCCAACGCCTTAGAAAATTATGAAAAAATGATAAATTTTTGACTAAAAGCCGTATTTAAATTTTATTCAAATTTTTTTTTCTATAACTCAATACCGCACACAAGTTACCTTATAATTATGATAGTTGTTAACTCTGTATTTTTCTATTTTGGTCTAACACTATCTTCTGCCTCCCCAACACCTTTGAAAATTACGAAAAATGCCAAATCCATATTTTTTTAATTTATTCATATTTTTTTTTCAAAACTGAATACCGCACAAAAGCTACCACGGTTGTTAACTTTGTATTTTTTTTAAATTTTGATCTGACAATATCTTCTACCTTCCCAACGCCTTTAAAAATGACGAAAATGTGAAATTTTTTCCCAAACATTTTTTCCCCCTTTCCATTCACTTTTATTTTTGAATTGCACAAGATGTTCACAGTATACATCTTGTGCAATTAAAAAATAAAAATGAATAAAAGGTAAAAAAAAGTTTGGTAAAAAATCTCACATTTTCGTAATTTTCAAAGGAGGCAGAAGATATTGTCAGAAAGAAAAAAAATTTGTACAGTGTTTATTTTTATCATATAAGGCAACTATTTGCGGGGTATTGGATTAAAGACAAAAAATATTTGTTGTTTCACTCCACCCTACTAGTTCTAAGTACCCAACCCAATGCTTCGACCAGGTCTAGCAACAAAAAATTCATCTACATGCTCCCTGTAGTCGTTAAGGGCTTAAACGGTGAAATCTTCAATGGTTATTATGACTTGGGGGAAGATATCTTCAACAATTAGTTTTACTTGGGGCAATACATGGTTGACGTATTTTTAAAATGCATGGTGGAAGAGATCCTAGATTACACCGACTTGCTAAATAATTTAAAGTACAGGGATGCCACCCACGCGAATTTAACTTGTGAACAGCTAACTCGTCGTATTCCATGTTCTGAAGGGTTGCATGCTCCTGCTACTACACGCAGTTCACACATTTCCCCGGAACGTAGATGTCATTGGTCGGAACTCCTAATGGTTCCAGAGTATGACCATTACGACCAATGGGATAATTGTCCGTATCATCAATAGCACAAATTTTGTGAAATCTTCACTCGATACTCTGATTAGTAACCGAAAAATGACAAGTTCCCAATCTTCAAGGCCACATTGTCTTCTGGGTTAAAATCCGCGTTGTTTAACGATGAAATGACCATGGTGATCATCTTGAATATCATGTCCTGAAAGGGCGTATGCCCTTACTAACACGTAACAGACATGTCCGTTTTCGATAAAGAAGATTTACCCTCGAGATGATTTTGCTCCCTACTAAAAGATGAAGAGTTGGCGGGTGAAGAATATGTGTGAGCGCTAAACCTTTGGCTCAAGACAAAGTTGGAGAAATTCCTCCCTATCATGAGAACTATCAGATGACGATCGTTTTTCTGTTGGCCGACGTAGTCGAAGATTTCATAAAACTATGCGTCAAAAACAACAAGTTGGACCCCTGCTGTGGTATCTTGACTCCGGAGTTGTGCTGGTTGGCCCTCTTCCGAATGTTACGAGCCAAGTTGGAGCTACCCCACCATATCGGCAAGCACAACCCTTATCAATTCTTGCATCCATGGGTGAAGTATGAAGTGTTCCATTCATATTGAAGCTGTACCCCAAAGCTAGCCAACAAGTGCCTGCCAAATTTTGATTCCCACCAACCTTCCAACTACATCCTCAATTTTGACATGAAAAAAACTGTATGCTTTTGCCATGTGCAATCCCTCCCGTGTAAGAGGTTCCGATACCTAACGAAAGAGGAGATTCGAACCTAATTCACTGAGGACACCTTGGTTGACGACTCCTATTGGGCTACATGCTCGAAGTCGATCTCGAGTCCACCTGAGAGTTGCACGATGTTCAGAATGCTTATCCCCTAGGTCATTATATGGCAGAGAACAGGAAGAGTTCGTGTCCCCTACTTGGAAAATCTAGCAAAACACTCCATCAAACTGAATACCAAGCTTGTGCCAAACGTCCTGTCAGGTGTTTTATCACCCAACTGAAACTTAGGCGGCTACCTCCTGGTGCCTGCCCAGATGCAGAAATGCCAGTGCGTCCAACTGTGCAAAACTCTGGTGTCAATGCTGAAATTATTGCTGTCCTGACGATGGTTGGGTGATTATTAAAGGGGCAGAGTGTGTGTACGATCTGGACGGCCTCTCGAATTACACCTTTGTCCTCACTAGTTAATGGAAATGTTACCATGCGTAAAAAACAGTGGAGTAGAACACAGGCATGTTAAAACATGTTGAGGTCGGTGGATAGGTAAGGCGAGGTCTACGATGGGAGATGTGAGGCGGGTCATATTATTCTACTGGTTAAATGAGTAGACGAACAGATTTCCTCCTTACTCTGTTTTATTCCATTGCTGGTTCAACAACATGGACTTCCTTAGGTTATCTCACTATGAAAGAAGGATTATTGTCTCCATTGTTGTCACCCTTGACTTATGTGGAAACTGGCGTATTTATTCGCTCCATGGCTAAGTGAAATGTCAAACATGTCGATGTTCAGAGTCACGCTGGGCTGAAGATAAATCCACTAAGTAAGGGGGAAATATTCCCTGTATGGCTAATCATAATCTGCAGCAACTTAGTGAATAAGAGTCATATTGCATTGAGTCCTTTCTTTCGTTGGCCCTTCATCATAGTTCCATATTTGACTTTGGGACTAACGTGGTGGATTGTCGTCTATCTTGGCTTTTAACCCGGCTTAATTCATAGCCTTAGAGATCAACATAAAAATCAGTTTAACTCCAACAATAGTTGGATTGAGAGAAAAAAAGTAAACAAAAAGAATCTTACAATGCGGGAGACAACAGTAGAACGACAATGCTTTTGTCAGTGAGTCATTGACGGAGTTAGGCTGTTACAATGTTGTTGACAATACGTAAAGGGATATCGTTAGATACAGAGTTAAAGTCGGGCTGGACAACAATCAGGTGAGTATAACAACAATGAGAATGGTTTTATTATGAGCCCAACATTACGCTTGTAAAGTTTACAGGTTTGCTAGAGGTTTTTTTCTCGGCTGAGGGATTGACGTTTTGCTTAACCTAAGAAATCTTCCATGTTATTATTTAGGTATTTAAGTATTAATTATTCATCACTAATGTTGGCTTAAATTATTGAGTTACAACTTCGTTGCACAGGTAAGATTATCATGGCCTCAATCTGCCGAGCAATTTACTAACGTTGGGAGAGGGAGCAAAGGTTTGGCAGGGGATCACGTCCACACAGGTTGGGTTTGAAGCCCCTGCAGCATGTTAACCTGTGGCGTAGGCGTGATTTCCTGACAGTCCCCCGTCGACAATTTGTGCGAGGGACACCGTGTTACACAGAGCAAGAGGTGCAAAAAAAAGCAATGGTTAGTGACAACAGGGGTAGCAGACGCTCAACAAATAGTCTAAGATGGAAAGGAAATCAAAGACTTAGCATAACAGGATTAGCATTAGCTCAACAAATCGTCTAACTTATAAAAGGTAAGTAACCAGTAAAGTTAAGGTGGATCATGGTGGCAGAAGTTTGGGTACCAAATTAAAATCAGGGAGGAAGCACTGGAGGCATTTGGTGGAGACCGCCCTGGTAAGAAGGTCCACGTGTAGGTCATGAATGGGTCGAAAGGACAGGGTGATGGTGCCCAATTACGCAAGTACCACACACGCTGAGCATAATGTTTGGAACGGGTGGTGGAACTCAAGGAGGTGACTAAATCGATGGCCGAGCGACTATCGGAAAAAGTGTGGAGGGGTGACGGTTCATGAAGGATTGCCCAGTTCTGTAATCATGCCTCAAACCCACTCAAGATCTTTAGAGCAGTCGGTCATAGCCATTAGTTCGGCTTCCACACTGGTCAAGGCCATTTTCTGTTTGCTGGAGCTCCAATTAATGACTCAGCAGGCAAATTTGATAATGTGACCATTAAAGTCACGTGCGTCACTAGTACTCCTCCAAGTGGCATCGGAAAAAGCAACAACGGGATCAGTCTTGCACCAGGGAAAGAAGAGTCAGTAACGGTCAGTGTGATTCAGGTATTTAACAATGCGTTTGGCGGCCGACCAGTGAAGCTGTGTGAGTTGAGTATTGTATCGGGCGAGATTTATGACCAAGTGGCTAATGTCAGGGCGAGTGTTAGAACCAAAAAAAGAAGGGACCCGATAAGGGATTGGTTTTGGCGGGGGTTGGGTAAAAGGGGGAGTCCTCAGAGTTATCGATGGGTTCTGGGTTGTAAAGGAAAGGGTGGCCACTGGGGTACTGTCCACCATACCAAAGGACTCTATTATTTTGGTTATATAGGATGGTAGCAACAGGTAGATTCACCGGTCGGTCCTCTCGAGCAAGAGACCAAGTACTCATAATCTCGACAATGGTCAATTGCTTACCAAATTCCTGCAGCATTTTATCTATGAGGGAGTCACCGGTGGCGCACAGCATGTCATCGATGTGGATCCACATTAATAGAACGTCGCCCCCACCCACCACCTGATAAAAAACGCAGGGGTCCCACTGTCTCTGTGCGAGACTGCACAGGAGCATAATGCGCTTCATTTTTAAGTGCCACTGGCGCCCAGATTGGCGGAGCCCGTATTGTGACTTCTTCAACCGACAAACCTGGCCATGGAACAGGTGCGGGAATCCTGGTAGCGGGCATAGGTAAATTGGCCGGTCGACGTCGCCATGTAAGTAGGCCTCCCCCCCGTATGTCAGCTGACTGGAAGGATAAGCCGCGGGAGGCGACTAAGGACATCATCGGGCGTAAGGAATCTGTATGCAGAACAGGCGAGGATACCTGGCCGAAGTCAATTTGAGACCTTGCGGAGCAACCGCATGCAACCAGGCGTGCCTTATAGTTTTGTAATCAACCATCTTTGTTGAATTTACGTGCGTACACCCAATTGCTGTTCATGATTAGAGTATCTGCTGGGGGGTGTATCGACGAGGTCTCAAACTTTCGTGTCGTCGAGCACTTGCAATTCTGCTTCCATAGCTTTGTCCCATAGTTTAACGTTAAAGTCGAGTCTAGTGTCTTTAAAGGTGGTAGGTAAAGGTGGAAGGGCGTCCACATGGGAACAGCGGTCCCAGATTTCAGTATAGAGGAGTCTGGGGCGACTTAAGCGTCCCTTATGCGGGCTGCGCCCTAGGCGAGAGGGCTTAACTAGATATTGTGGCGGGTGCCGATGTAATATATCCAAAGACGGATTTGGCGACTGATCTACATCTACCCACTGGTCATCATCCATGAATTCCCCCTGATTTGTTGTCTGTGGGGTTATAAGCTCTAATGAAGCCACCGGGGGAATTTCGGTTATAGGCTATTTTTCTACCAGGGAAATATTGGTATCATCCTCGGATCTTAAACAGCGGTTCTCTAATGTGAAGTGGGGGTTCAGCTCTACTTCAACAGGTTGAAAAGGTGAAACATCCGGGTTTAGAGTTATACTAGATGTTACATTGGACAAAGATTGAGTCAATTGTACATCGTCATTAAACACCTACTTGGGTACAGTCAATTCGTGAGGAGAAGGAGGCTCGGTCTGTTAGGGAGTTGGCAGTCCAAAAAAAAGTTTGTTTTTCCTTGCAACCTAGCTCGTCTAGCTCACGAAATATTGTGTCACCGTATAAATCAAAGATAATGTCTATTTTGAGTGGGACATTGAATAAATGCATGTTTCGGTCTCCAAACATGACTAAATGGCGTGGACATGAACTTTGGGGTACATAAAAGCCTTTATCTCGCTAGTTAGAGTTTAATCCACCATTTATCAATCTTGAAGCCGATAAAAGATTTTTGGACGCAGTTGGCAATTCGACGACATTACCTAAAATCGTAGGGTGTTTCAGTAAATAGCCGATTACTTTTAGATTGCCTATTATCACTCCGTATGTACAAACGCTGTCAGATGCCAACTGGATTTTGACTCTGGGACACTTATTAGCATCTACTAATTTTTAACATTTTTTGGTAAGGGTTACCATAAATTCAGAGTCGTGTGAGTACACTTCATAATCATAATGGGGTTAACTTGACTAAATCTTATGCCTAAGTGATTTGATACAACCTGTTTAGCTTGTGTTGTCTTGGGCAAAGTGTCATTTTTACTGCTTGGTTTGTCCGGGCCTACTTGTAAACGGTTTGACGCGGTTAGGTCTTCCTGGTAAAGACAGGCAATGACCTCTGAGTTCATTGTAGTTCTTGTTTTTTGTTGCGCGCCAATGTTTTGGGCGTTAGTGCAGTCCAGATCTTCACGCGCAGCCTGGGAAGGCATCATTTGCGGTTGGGGCCCATCAAAGTTACATGGCCGTAAAATGTTGTAATTGGGTGCATTTTCTCCGGGGGGGGGGGGGGGGGGGGGCGCGCAT
Organism: Lithobius niger; assembly: GCA_023313725.1. Classification (NCBI taxonomy): domain Eukaryota; kingdom Metazoa; phylum Arthropoda; class Chilopoda; order Lithobiomorpha; family Lithobiidae; genus Lithobius; species Lithobius niger. Next base: position 13,933 of record JAHWFP010192954.1, read on the forward strand.
GCCACAAGTGCTGGAAAAATGCTCCCACCGCATTTCAAATCGTGCTGTTAACTTCGGCAGAAAATGCATGATGTCGGACGTTTCGTTGGGGTCTTTGTGTTGGTTGGAAGGTGTTTGGGCGTCTACTTTCTCCCAGTTGTGTGTGTGGTCTAGTTGTCTGCTGTACCTGGTAAATTTTCTGTTGAGGTTGATAGAAGTTGTAGTAGTAGCGTGTTTGTTGTAAGATGCCAGGATCGTTTTGTTGGTAGTTTGATGTGTTTAGGTTAACTGCTCGTTATGACCAGTGCGCCGATATTCATACAAGAGATGAGGATTTTGTTGCCAGTGGGCTTGGGCTTGCGCTGTGAGTGCTGGGGATGTAGTGAATGCTGACATTTCTGTATTGGGATAGGCTAGACTATCGATCAGTTCAGATTGTACCAGTTGGAAGGTAAGTTGTCTGCCGGCCCTTAAGAGTGTTTCTCTGGTCACGCTGAGAGGCGGTTGGTGTATTCCTCTTACTGCCCAGATATACGCTTCATTTTCGGTTAAAGGGTAGTTCGTCATGGTAACTTCAGCTATCAGGGTGTGAACTAGTATAATATAAGTAGCTATGTCTTCGACATTTGTCATCTTGATTGACATCAGTTCTCCAAGTTTCTTCATTTGTTGAAACGGGTCAACACTTGCATAATCTGCGTTCAGTTGGCCCCAAATCTGTTTAGCATTGTGCTGGCCCTGAAAATGAATTATTATTGAAGGGGATATGGTCATCATTTCATCAGCTTGCACTCCGCATTTTCTTGTTGCCTCTCTGTCACTTCTTGAGGGGTGGCAACTGTTGGTCATGTTGTGCGTTAACCAAAACATCTAGAGTCCACCTTTTCTCCTTGGCGAGACATTGGAAAAGGGTTTTCCTGATCTTGTAGGTTTCGAATCCTATTAGGATGGGGATCCCTTTCTAATGGTGTTGTAAAGGTATGTAGTTCCTACTGGCTCTCATCTGAGGTAAAACGGCACTTTGTCCTTCTTGTTGGGTCCACAGTTGTGCCATCTTTGATCCTAATCAATATTACCAGAGAATGCTGATTTTGCTACTTAAAACCCTTGTTTACAGAAGGTCTTACTGATGTTACCGAAAAATGCTACCAGAAATATAACGTGTTTTACCACCTGACTGAAACTTAGGCGGCTACCTTCTGGTGCCTGCCCGGACACAGAAATGCCGATGTGACCAACTGTGCAAAACTCTGGTGCCAATGCTGAAATTATTGACATCCTAAAGATGGTTGGTGATTATTAATGGGGCAGAGCGTGCATACAATCCGGATGGCCTCTAGGATTACACTTTCGTCCTCACTAGTTGATGGAAATGTTACCATGTGTAAAAAACACTGGAGTAAAACACAGGCGTGTTACAAACACTTTGAGGTCGGTGAATGTGGAAAGACGAGGTCTACGATGGGACATGTGAGCCGGATCATGTAATTCTACTGGTTAAATGAGTAGACAAACAGATTTCCTCCTTACTTTGTTTTATTCCATTGTTGATTCAAGAACATGGGTTATTAGCACTCAGGACACCCTTAGGTTATCTCACTGTGCAAGAAGGATTATTGTCTCTGTTTAATAAATCACGCAGAGATTGAGTTTTGGTTTGCGCTGCTATGATTCACAAGTGGATCGGTCTCGCAGCTGCCATATTAGAAGCACAAATCGGCGTGCACTCGCTAGTATAATATGATGATGTCATTCCTCCAAGGTCTATTCGACGTAGGGTGACATCAGTACCATGCGAGGAAATTTCGTTCACTGTCTCGCTCTGTGGAAACATCAAACTTCGATTTTAAATTAACTATTGCGTAATTAATACAAATGTGGGAAACTTTGCGCAACTAGCATCTTGTTTTTTTCCTACTTAATAAACAATAGTGAAATTTAGGTTGGATAGGTTTAGCTTTACTTTAACTGATGCTCATGAAACACAATATGCTGTTTCCCCATATATGCAGGGTTTTCGATATTGGAACTGACTAAACTGGTAGTGTTCCAGTTCTATTATGAGTACATACAGTCAAAGTACAGAAAACATGCCAAGCTCCTCTTCATGGACACCGATAGTCTGTATTATCCAATCAAAACTAAAGACGTGTACGAGGACGAGTTGGGAGGCAAGGATCACTTTGATACTTGCAATTATCCCTTGAACCATCATCTGTTCTCTACCTCGAACAAACAAGTACTGGGAAAAATGAAGGAAAGAGATGGGATTATCGAGTTGCATTCCAAGATGTACGCCATCAGAATCTGGGAAAGATGACTAACATGAAAGCTCAGAGCATACAGTCATCATTCGTTAAAACACGGATGGATTTTGATGACTACAAGCCCGCATAGACATCGTCGTTGGTTCTGAAAGGAAACTGGATGAAAGAAAATGGAAAAAAATCGCTAGCATTGGCCACAAGGTGAACACTGTTCGAGTTATTAAATCCTTCCTCTCGCTGTATGAAGACAAACTATCTATATTGGATGATGGCAAAATCATGCTCCCTATTGGTGCCTATTACATGGGCAGTTGGGAGGTGTAGCACGGCTACTTCGATTCGGAGGTGGACGTGATGAGCGATGAGGAGGGTAAAGAAAAAGCCATCTTGAAGCGTTAGGATCGAGAGATGGGCAAAGAAGGACGAAAAGCTGCACGTAGACTGAATTTGCAGAAAAGTCGTTACAGAAAGTTAGAGGAGAGACTAGCGAGATGGGCCTCATTGCACCTTGGGCTAAAGAAGGCAGGGTAGGGAAAAGCAAGTTGCAATGAGGAAACATTGGGGTAAAAAACGGAAGAGCAGTGGGAGATTATTAAAAAATGCAGCTACAAGAGAAATTGGTACAGAACGAGACTGAGTTAGAAAGAAAGCTAGGCTGGAAAAAAGGTGTGCATAACCATAATGCATAAGCGAACAGAACTCAACAATTATCAGATTTTTTTTTCGACTTTCAATCTAACCCAGGGCATTAAAACAATTCGTGCTACTTTCTAAGTTCTTAAGTTGCAGCTTACTCCATATATATACTTGGAAACGACAATACGTCGTTTTTTTTATATATATAGAGAGATAGATTTTAATCGGCTCAAAATATATAAATGATTTTTTCTACCATAAATCCCACTTTTGGACCGACTGAACACGACATCCAATAAACCTTACCAGAAATATAAGAATAGTAAAAAAAAATATGCATTGCTTAGTGTAAACTCGCTAATTCACGTAATAACTCCAAGTCCAAGATCTAATGGTAAATTAGTATTAAAAAACGCTTAAGCGTATAAAATACGGATGTTAAGCCTTAAAAAACTTAAAGCTCTAAAGGAACAGATATTATAAAAAGACATGTAAGCCATTAGCGTTGCACTAATACGTGTAAAAGAATCTCCAGCAACCCAAAAAACAAGCTGGAGATTCTTTTACACGTATTAGTGCGACGCTGATGGCTTACATGTCTTTTTATAATATCTGTTTATGTAGGGATTTAAGTTTTTTAAGGCTTACATCCGTATTTTATACGCTTAAGCGTTTTTTAATACTAAAATCCATTATTTTTTCCTTGTTTCAGCAAGAATAACACAGAAAAGAATGCTGTAACACCTTAAAATAACTGTTATAGGAGAGCTTTTTTAATACTCATTTTTTAAAGAGCTATAACAATTGAATATCGGTTCTTTGGTTCGATCTCTTGGTGAGAGCAAAATTTCCCCAACAAGAAGAACAACAATAATTGTAGTCACATTAAAATAGCGTTCAAAAGTCCATAGCATTCTTCACACCTGTGTTTTAAGCTGTAAAACTTGAGCATCAGTTCATTGGTTCGATCTTCAGTTGTAGTATACATCTGTTACGGGCCAGAATTTGGGCTAATCATGAACATCGAGCTAAAAGCCATGAAATATGGTACACAAGTCAATTCTTGGCTTATAAATCGAGCTAGCTATGGAACCGCTCGAGATACCCCTTAAGGCCTCTTCCGGG